>JANQBM010020462.1:0-11618 GCA_025594535.1 Erythroxylum domingense | reverse complement strand
TATTATTATTATTATTATTATTATTAGATGTTATATTTTTAATATATTTATAAACTTAATTTTTGTAAAATTAATATCAAAAATTTAAATTCTTATGAAAATATTCAAAGAAATATTAAAATATAATGCTCGTGTCATTATAATTTTTTTAAAGTCATGCCCTTATAAGTCATTTTACACCTAAACAGCTAATACTAAATAGCTAATTTTACCAAACATCTCTAACAAACAGCTAATACAATCCGCTGGTCAAATCAGCTGATAGAATCAGCTATTAGCTAACAGCTAATAAAATCAGCTAACAGCTAATGCAATCAGCTGATTGCCAAACAGGGCCATAATAGCCAGATAAATTATATTTTCTTAGTTTGTTTTGCTTGCACATCGCATTCGCACCAACACGAAAATGTCAGCTCCCTAAACCAAATGCATGAAAGCGCTTGTTACGACATTAGCAATTCCTAAATATTTCACTATTTTGCTAGACACCTCTACCTTCACACTCATCAGGCTTGGAAGAAGAACACAGGAGCAATGAGATACTTCACACCCGACTAGCTTTAACCCTTGAGCCTTGCATCCATTTCACTCAACTACCTCACCTCATCTTTCGATCCTTAATCTTCAACCTCATTTCTACTCAATTTTGGCTTTGCTTCATACTTCTTTTTTTTCTCTCTTTGACCTTTCTTTCGATCCTTAATCTTCAACCTCATTTCTACTCAGTTTTGGCCTTGCCTTACACTTCATTTTTTCTCTCTTTCCAAAGGTCAATTTGGTCTTCATCCTCTTTACTTCTTCCTGCCTTGTTCACTTTCACATTTCTAGAAACCACTTTTTGAAAAAGCTGACCTTGATCCTCTGACCTTTGCCTTATTTAGTTTAGTGCTCTTCAAAAATGTCAGTAACCCATTTGTCCATCGTTGAATTTTCTCCTTTTCTCCCAAAAGATGCGGAGAGTTCCTCTCTCCCTTCTCCAGATCTGCCTATAGTTATTCTTGCAATTCTTCAACAAGTTAGAAAAAGTTGAAAACAAGTAATAGGAGATTGTACCTTGCACTATTGCCCTCTAAAAGAAGAAGATGGCAGATTCTTGGTTTCCCTTGAATTGAATTTTCTTCAAATTGGTGCAAAAAATTGGGAAGCTTCATTAATTGGCTTCTTTTGGGATAGGAGACCTGCTTTTTAATTATTGAAAAATGGGCATAAAATATGTTGGAGAACAGAGGTTTGTTGAGAGTGCTTGTAGCAAAAGAAAATATGCTATTATTTACCTTTTCATCTAAAGATGCAACTATGAAAGTGGTGGAGGAGGGTCCCTAACATATCCTGAACCAACCTTTATTTCTATAGCCGTGGAGACCATGGATTCAAGCTGATTCCATTAAACACCAAGTTGTTCCTTTTTGGGTGCATTTGCACAATGTCCTACTTGAATACTGGACTATCAAAGGCCTTAGTATGATCGTAAGCTATCTAGGAATTCCTCTTTGTATGGATGAAAATGCACGAAGAAAAAGAGTTGGATATGCAAGGTTGTGTATCAACATGGAGTCAATACAAAATATGTTAGAAGGCATATCAGTTATGAGATTGGGAGCAAATGCATGGAACCTTCATTGAAGATAGTGTCTATATTAATTATCAATGGAAGCCATCATTGAAATCTTAAGGAAAAAGGTGGATATCTATGCGTAAGAAGTTCTTAAAAGGAGATTATGAGGAGCTTATGGGTTTGGATGAGCGTGCAGGTTATGAGTGCACACAAAAAGAATCAAACCAAGAGATTATACAAGAGGCAAACATAAAATCAGTGAGTAATGCACAGGTGATAACTCCTATCTCTCCAAATGCAAAGATTCAAATGGAAACTCCAT
This sequence comes from Erythroxylum domingense, assembly GCA_025594535.1. NCBI lineage: Eukaryota > Viridiplantae > Streptophyta > Magnoliopsida > Malpighiales > Erythroxylaceae > Erythroxylum > Erythroxylum domingense. Next base: position 9,741 of record JANQBM010020462.1, on the reverse strand, counting down.
ATAAGAATGGTGAAACGAAGGAGGAATTAGAAGTGTTTCACTAGAAAACTCCTTCTCCTCTATAATGGGAGATGATCTGCGAACATCTTTTGAAACTATGGTTACAAGGAGACCAAGTAGGAATAGAAAGAAAGGCTCTAAATCAAATACTTCTTCTTAATGTCTTGGTATGTTAGAGGTATCAATGCTCCTAAGAAGCTTTCAGCTTTGAGGGATTTTGTCCATCAAGAAAAGCAATGTTTAATTGCTTTTATGGAAACTAAGATTAGAGTTGATAATATTATAAAGCTGAATAAATTGGATATTAATAAAAAAATTTCTACTAATCATCAAAAACATGTTTTGGGAAGAATAATTATTGGTTTTAATCCAAAAATTATGGAGGTAGATGTCTTGGAAGTGGAAATGCAGGTGATGCACATGAGGTGTCGTTTCAAATTAGAAGATGTGTATTTTTTCTCCTCAATTGTATATGGTTCTAATTATTCCTTCCAAATGAAGGAGCTATGGAAGAGTTTGCTAGATTTGCAGAATAGAGTGGTTAGCCCCTGGTTTATTAGTGGAGATTTTAACTTTACTCTTTATAGAATAGAAGTTGAAAGGAATGTTCTTTTGAGGAACTACACATCAGACTTCAGGGATTGTATGGAGATAATAGGCCTAACTGATCTCAAATACCAGGGTCATATGTTTACTTGGAGTAATAAACAAGTAAAGGACTGGTCTAAGGAAAAAGTTGGATCGAGTGCTAGTAAATCAAAGTTGGCTACTTCAGTTTCCTATGAGTTCTGCCTCCTTTCTAGATCCTCTTTTCTCTAACCACTCTCCTGCCAAGATAGAGGGAATGTTTCTAAAATAGAATGCTAAATTTCCTTTCAGATTTAACAGCTTTTTAGCAGATATGGAAGGTTTTTTAGAGGTAGTTAAGACAAGAATGTTGAAGGAAGTGTATGAAACTAAAAAATTTATATCTTTCCAGACTCTTAAAGCAATAAAGGATGAACTGAGAAAACTAAATACTAAAAGGGAAAGCTCCACTATTGATGCTATTGAAAGATCTAAGAGTGACATTTTTATAATTCAAAGGAAACCTTCTAGTAACCTTTGGGGACCCTCTATTTTTGTCATTGGAGAAGAAAAACTGAACAACTATCTCTTAGTTATTTCGAATCATGAAAGTCTGATAAAGTAGAGAGCAAGGGTCAAATGGTCACAGGAAGTTGATAAATATTCTAAGTTCTTCTTCATCTCATTAGTGGGGAGGATGAACAACAATAGAATTTGTTTAATCTAAGCTAAAGATGGCAGGCTACTCAAGCATCAAGATCAAATCTTAGAAGAGGCAGGGAAATATTTTAGTAGATTTTATAGACAATCTATAAGGATTTCAGTTACCTAGCAATTGTTAAACTCCTTTATATCGAAGAAGTTATCTCAAGAAGAGGCTCTTAATCTAATTAGATCTTTACAAGATGCAGAGATTGAAGAAGTGATCTTCCAAATGAATCCAAATAAAGCTCTAGGTCCTAACAGCCTAAATGGGTTTTTCTTTCAAAGAGCTTGGGGAGAGATTGGAAGGATGGTCAAGCAGGCTGTGAATGAATTCCTTTTTACTGGGGTAATGTTAAAGGAGATTAATCAAACCTTCCTTTTCTTAATTCCCAAGACAAGTAACTTTAATTCCTTTAAAAAGTTCATGCCTATTATTTGTTCTAATTTTCTTTATAAGGTGATCTCTAAATTTATAGCAAATAGGCTCAAGGTAGTTTTAGGGACTTTAGTTAGTAACAACTAAATTGCATTCATGCAAGGAAGGATGATAGTGGAATGAATAAATAAAAAAAAAAGATCATAACTTAACTAAAATTAGAAGAAATATGATATAAAAATATTATTATAAAAAAGAGCTATAATAAAAACATTCACTTACTAATTATAAGTTATAAATATTAATTTGTAACTTAGAATTTATAAAATTGAAATTTTAGAATTATGGATACTTGAATTTGTTTCTTAATACATGAAATAAAAAGATCAATAAGTATTTATAAGTATAATAAACTAATTATAGCCATATATTTTAAATTTTCATAATTATCACACATTCCAATATTTATTTTTTTCTAAATTCTTCCATTAATCTTCTACTTAAAGATTTGATTGAGGGTCAACAAATCTTCATACCACTTTGTCATTGTCATATTGCTTATATTTTTGACAGGTTATATGAGTATTCATACTAAGTAAACTGGCCATTGTTGACTATTTTTGTTATAAAATCTACTATATTGTCATTAGTATATTCTTTGTACATATATATAGTTCATTCCAAGATACATGAGTATTGATACTAAGTAAACTTGCCATTCTTGACAGTTTTTGAAATTGTATATGCTTGATTTTTTTAATGAAATATTAGTATCTTTGCTAGATGAAAAGTACTTCAACTGTCACAAAATAATGAAAGTTTCTGTTCTTTGTGCCCAGGATTGTTAAACACCAATTTCAACCATACGACCTATTTACTGGCTTGTGTAGCTACTATAGGTTTCTCTTCCATTATTGACACAACCATAAATAATTGTAGCTTTGAAACTTAACATATAACCTCGCTAGCAAGTGTGAACACATAACATGTAACAATTTGTTTTTATCAAGGTCACTTATGTAATCAAAGTTAATGTATCTTTGGACAATAAAATCTGATCTTTCATATTGTAATTTAACATCAGAGGGTTCTTTAATGTATTTTAGGATCCTCTTTACAATATTCCAAGGCCCTATACCAAAATTTTCTGTGTAGCCACTAATAGCTCCCACTATATGTATAATGTCCAATTTTGTACAAATTATAATGAACATCAAACTCTCTACTACAAATGCATATAATAGTCGAGTCATTTACATTCTCTCATCTTTGTTAATATGATTTGTACTAAAGGATAACTTGAAATTAAAAAGAAGAGGAGTAGATATTGGCTTAAAATTTTGTATATTGAAGTATCATAGAACCTTATTTAAGAAGTATTGTTGAGAAAAGAAAAATCATTTTGCTACTTCTATCTTGGTGAATTTGTATCTTTAGAATCTTATTTGTTTATCCCAAAACCTTAATTTCAAATTCTCTAGCCAACAATACCTTCAATTCTTTAATATGATTTTTAGGCTACAATCAACATAATGTTTACGTACAACAATAAGATAATGAAATTATTATCACCAAACCTCTTAAAATATATACAAGGGATTCTATTAAGTCTGTTGTATCTAATGCTCCTACTAAAGGAACTAAATCTCTTATATCAATACCTTGGCGTCTGTTTAAGACTATACAAAATTTGTTTAACTTATAAACCAAGTTCTCTTTTCCTTTTTCTTAAAAACCTTCTAGTTGGATAATATAATTTTTTTCATCAAGATCTCTATAAAGAAAAGAAATTTTCCAATCTAACTACTCTAGATGTCGTATCTCGTTTTTCCATACTATAGGTTAGAACCCTAGATAGCTGTACATGAGAAATATTATTGAGAAAATAGGAAATGCATTTCATGCTCATGCAAAACATAAGCATACACATATGTGAATATTGATTTTTATACACATTACAAAGACTGTGCCTGCACTCTTTTGACATATTCTGAGCTATAAATGATTTTTAAATGATTATGATGTGAATAGTGAATTTTATGATTTGAAATTCGATTTGATGAATCATAATTGATGATTTAGAATTTCTTTGTTAAATTTTAGAGATTCTAAAATTTTGGGTACTTTTGGACTAGGAAAAATGCCAAGTGGCAAGACAAATTGACTAGTGGTAGTAGAAATAAGTGACAATTGATAGTAGAAATAATTGGCAAATGGTATTAGGATTTTATGACAAGTGGTACAGAAAATTGGGAGAAAATTGGTTTAGAAATTGGAGATAAATTGACGAGTTATTAAATGACAAATTGGAGACCATAAGAAGATGACAAGTGGTAAGTGACAAGTGTCGCCACACTTGCCACTCACCACTCATCACCCACGACACTCTCATTTGGAAGATAAAATTTCGTTGTCTTTCATTTTTATTTCATACTCTCATCTTCTTATTTATTCTCTTAAAGTTATGATACTCTCATCTTCTTTTTTATTCTCTTAAAGTTACGATACTCTCACTCTCACAACCTTACTTTTAACGTTAAGTTGCTATCATCCTTCATCTAACTACTTAAAGATTTCGTTGTATCTTCTTCATATTATCACTAGAAAACCTAATATATTCAACCTTAAATGATGATGATCGCGTGATGCTTAGAACTAGGGTTTCATGGTGATTTGAAGAAGTTTTGAGTAAAACAAGTAAGTAAAATATATGGATCTTTATGGCTTTGTTAAATGAAACATATACATTTATGATGATATAGCTTTAAGATAAAATGATCATGAAAATGGCGGTTGAAGAGTGATGATACGTTGATGAAGAATTGGGTATACGCATGTCCTATTTTGAGTATATGATGAGTAATAATTTATGAAATGTTATATGGATGATTTTGAGATGGATTGATTATGTAAATGGAGTAAGAAAGTGAGTTGAAAGTTAATGAACATTGATAAATAAATGCATATGCTATGCTCAGTTTTTGAGAGCATGAAAGCTATGGATTATGGGTATTATGTGATGAAATAGATTGAGCTTTGAAGTTGAAGAAAAGACTAATATAATGTTCTTGAAATAAGAAGAAATGAGATGATAGTGAATGATAAAGAATGAAGATGATATGTTTTGTTTTTGTATGATTTTTGAACCTTAAGTTATGAATTTGTCTTATGAATGGCATTGAGATGAGATTGATGAGGATGTGGAGTCTAAATGATGAACTATGGAGAAGATTTGTTTGATGTGATATGAAAGAGATAAAATCCAAAAAAGTTAGGAATCATATATAATGGGATTAAGTGAATGACAATGAAACAATTGAGTAAAGTTTTGTGAGTTTTAATAAAACTAATATGGTGGTTAGATTAGCATGAAATGAAGTTGCATAAATGAACATGAAATCTAGAAAAATTGGAGTGTTAATGATGTTTCTATATTAGTTAAATTTGTGGAAAAATGAAGGAAGAAAAGTAGGGCACGATCGTGGCAAAATCTCCACAATCGTGGCTTGATTATTTAGGTTCTGTCATGATTATGGCAGAGTCCCCACGATGGTGGCCAGTTCCACGAACTTCTATCACGATCGTGGGAAGGTCCACCATGATCGTGGGTAAGCATAAAAAGGTGAAACACGTCTTTTACGTGATGTTTGAAACAATAAGTGCTAGGGTACTTCCTTATGGTGTATTTAGGCTTGAATGAAGCTTGAAATGAACTTAGTTTGATTTGGAATATGTCGATAAAATGTTAGATATGTTTAGGTTTTAATTGAGAATATAACATAGTGAATGGATTGCTGATATCAAGTGTTTGGAATCTGGAGATTTAGAGATGATAAAGGAATAAAAGTGTTATTAGAAATGCTAATGTGATTCTAAGGAAATGAGCAAGTATATAAAGTAAGATCAAAAGAGGATTTGGATATTATGTGATAATATGATGCTAGAATAATATCGGTAAATGATTGATTTATGAAATTAGAGTAAACAAGTATACTTGAGGTATTAACCTAAGAGTATACTTGTTATATCCAAGTGACAATGATAGAATGATTATGAGATGTGAATTAAGGAAATATACCCAGAATAGTCAAATTGAGAATGCATTATACATAACATATATACACATGTGTATAATTGAGTATTAATGTGATTGTGCAAATTAGTAATGTGTAAATGTGTATGTGTTGCATGATATAGAAGAGCAAATCGAACGACGGCATCCAGACATTGCTGGGACATCAAGGCAATAGCTAACTGGAGCGTACTGTGAGTAACCTAGATATTTCTCAATAGGAATGATTGTAATTGCTTGAATTTCAATTGTCGAACTGATCATTATGTGAATGTGAAAAATGTGAAACATTTATGATCCGAGGAGTTTGATAATTAAGATTGCATTGGAAGTACTTCATTGAATGTGAATGAGAAAGAAATAAGTGCTCTCAAAGTATCATTCAATGCCGGACTAAAGTCCGATGGAAAAAGTGAAAAACGAATGTGTATACTAAATGAAAGTGAATGATTGAATATCTATAATTTGATGCATTTTATTACATGAATTGCAAGATCAGATGAAGGCAGTTATGACCAGAGTAGCCAGCAAAAAAGAGCTTAAAGCTCATAATGTGTATAAGAGCCACAGTCTCACTAGTAAATGAGCCCGGTATCTCCAACAAATACGAGATAGTTATCAACGAGCCTGGTATCCATAACATATATAGGACAGTTAAAAAGGCACTCGGTCACAACAAAGTAACAACTGAAAGTGAGTCACATGTGCATTGCAGATACAAATTTGATATGTGTTATATGAATGATTGAAATGAAGTGTTTGATTGTTCTTAAATGAAAATGTGATAGTGAATGTGCATATTGAATGAAAGTGATTGATTAAATATATGTGATTTGATGCATTTCATTATATGATATGCATGATCAGATAAAGGTAATTATGACTGAAGTAGTTAACAAAAAAGAGCTTAAAGCTCAGAATGTGGAAAGAGCCTCAGGCTCATTATGTAAAATGAGTCCGGTATCTCCAATAAATACGGGACAGTTATTAATGAGCCTGGTATCCATAATAGATATGGGACAGTTAAAAAGGCACTAGGTCACAATAATTAAGAATTAAAGTGGAGTCTCAGGAGCAATTGCATTTATAATTTGATATACGTATTATATGAATGATTGAAATGAATTAATTGTACTTCTCCACAATGGGAATGTGAAATCGTGTATATGAATCATTTGTTGATTTATGATGAAATGTGAAGTGATATGAAATGTTTGAAGATAAAATTTGTTTGTGAAATTGATTGTGAATTGTACTTATGTATTGGTATGAGTGAGTGCATCGAGGATGGTTCACTTGATGAGTTAACAAAACTCATCAAAATAGTAACATTGTCTTTCAGGTTTAGAGGAGATATCCAGTTAGACTAATTAGAGTATAGCCACTAAAATCAGACATGAACTAGTGGTCGAGATCAGTTTGCACCTATATATTTATTCAATGATTTTAATATTTGAATTGTATTCTGCAATTTTTCTACAGTATACATGTGAATCATGAAATGTAATAACATTCATGACTGATTATGTTTGTAAATGAAATGGGCCAATATTGGTTTGCTTGAAATGTGTTGTTGTTTGAGACCAAAAAAAATTTGTAATGAGTTTGATTGATTATCCTAACATGCCGCTTTCACAGGGCATATGCTCAAATGTCCTCGGGATGTATGGGTACGTGCTCGATAGAAGTGGGATGCTATACTAGATGTAAGTCAAATATAGCAAACATTTCATGACTACTTTGACCATAGTAAGTCGAACTTCATGAGAAATATTTCATTAAAATCAATTCTTTCTTTTTGAGCATACCCTTTTGCAACCAATCTTTCATGATATTACTCCAATTGATAGTCACCATTTCATTTGATCTTAAAGACTTATTTATTTCAAATTAGATTCCTCACTTGTGTTAATGGTATAAGTTCTAAATTTTTATTTTCTATGAAAATTTTCAGTTTCTTCCTTCATTGTTGTTATCTACTCAAATGCATTTGGATTATTATATGCTTTTAGGAGAGCTAATGTCTCCCTATCTTCTGTTAAAAGGTAGTATGTTATGTAATAGCCCGGACCATCCGCTCATAGATATTTGTCCGTTTTGTCACGGTTTTGCTTTTCCCACCCCTTAGGAAAACACGTCTGTGGTGGAGAGATTTTCATAGCCTTATAAGGCCTACTTTGTTCCCCTCTCCAATCTATATGGGACCTCTCCCCTACAGACGCAATTTTCCAATAGGTGGGAAAAGCAAAACCGTAAGGGCTTGGCTGGGCCAAGGCCTAAAGTGGACAACATTTGTGAGTAGATGGTCCGGGCTATTACAAATGGTATCAAAGCCAATACCTGGATCGATATGTCAGCAAGTATGCTAGGCCTCTAAGGGGGTGGATCCAGGCTTGTGTGCCAGCAAGGACGCTGGGCCTCCAAGGAGGGTGGATCCAGGCCTATGCACTAGCGAGGATGCTGGGCCTCTAAGGGGCTTAGAATGTTAGATTTCAATATTAGATTCTCATATCGATTGGAGAGAGGAACGAAGTAGGCCTTATAAGGCTATGGAAACCTCTACCCCATAGATGCGTTTTCCCAAGGGGTGGGAAAAGCAAAACCTTGAGGGCTTGATTGAGCTAAGGCCTAAAGTGGACAATATCTATGAGCGGGTAGTCCTTGTTGTTACAAATGGTATCAGAGCCATTACCCGGATGGATATATCAGCAAGGATGCTAGGTGTCCATGGGGGTGGATCCAGGCCTATGTGCCAGCAAGGACACTGGGCCTTCAAGGGGTGGATCCAGGCTTATGGCCTAACGAGGACGTTGGGCCTCCAAGGGGAGTAGAATGTTAGATTCCCATCTCGATTGGAGAGGGGAACGAAGTAGGCCTTATAAGGCTATGGAAACCTCTCCCCTACAGACACGTTTTCCCAAGGGGTTGGAAAAACAAAACCGTGAGGCCTTGGCTGGGCCAAGGCCCAAAGCGGATAATATTTGTGAACAGGTGGTCTGGACTATTACATGTTATATTACCCTTCATTATATAATCTAATTGTCAATTTGGTGATCTATTTATGTGATCTAATTAATGAACTTCTGAAGCTTCATACTAAGTTATGTTTTAAATGTCTTGCTCTTGTGTTGATTTAAATCAAGTTTGAAATTCCTTTTCTACCTATATTATAATCTCTAAACTTTTTTACAAAATGTTGTTGTCTTTTTCTTTTATTTATAATTATCTTCTATAAAGGTGACGTCCCTGCTAACAATAGCCTTGTGGACAGTGGGATCTAAAAGGCAACACCTCTTTACTTCATTAGCATATTATAAGAATATGTTTTTCCTAGGTTTTAGATCTAATTTCATGGTTCCCTTAATATTATTCATTACGTACATATGATTTACAAATACATGGAGGTTAGAATAATCCAGTAGTCTTCTAGTCCACATCTCCCTTAGCAACTTTAACTCAATTTACGATTGATGAAACCTAATTCACCATATAACATAAAGTACTGATTGCTTCTTGCCATAAAGCCTTATATAGTTCTATATCTCGCAACATTGCTCTTTTTCCTTCTAACATAGTTCTATTCATCTGTTCTGCCACTTAGTTTCTTTTTATGAATATAAGCAATAGTGAATAGTCATTTAATTTCTCTTTGCTTACAAAATGATATGATTTATTGTCAATATATTCTCTTCCATCATTTGTCCTTCAGAACTTAATCTTTTTTACTAAAATTAAGTTCTATAAATTTTTGGAAACTCGAAAGACTAAGAACACATATGCTTTCCTTTTAAAAGGATACACCTAACACCTCTAAGAATAACTTTCAACAAAAGAGATAAAGTGATTTGCACCTCTTAGTGATAGAGCTAGTGCTTGTCACACATCAAAGTGGACCAATTTAAGAACAACCCCACTTCTTGAATTTAAGGTTCTAAATTTTTCACATTGTTACTTATTTATAACATAATTCTCACAAAATGATAGTGATACCTATGTGAGTTCAAGGACTAACTTTTGCTCA
>JANQBM010020451.1:0-11618 GCA_025594535.1 Erythroxylum domingense | reverse complement strand
TGGCTTAAATGACCTACCCTTTGTATTATCCTTTGCTACCCCCGTTGAGCCTTAACCTTTTGTTTCTTAAAAACACCCAAAATTTTAAACCTTTAAACCATTTTAACCTACCTATTCACAAGCATAGTAGAGTACTAAGTAATACATTAGTTGGGCTCATTATGAAAATTTTACCTAGATGAGTTGAGTATATTTCTTCCTGTGGATTATATTTTCTTTATTTGTTATAATATTCATAGTTCTTCCACGTATGATGAAAAAAAGAAAGAAAAATGAAAAAAATGAAAAAGAAAAGAAAAGAGAAAGTAAGAACAAGTGAGTAGCATTAATAAGTGCACAATATTAGTTACATTTGTATATCTCAGAGATATGTTTATGTATCCCATTTTATATCCGCTTTTTACTTTACTAATGCTTGTGCTTATTTTTTTTCCATCTTTACCCACCTTAACCCTTACCACATTCAACCCTCAACAAGTCCTTTTGATCTATTTATGCGTGCAATCATTGTAAAGGAGAATTGGTGTATTAGCAAGCCTATGGTAATGTAGTTTCCTATAGGAAGTTTGAGCGAAACACTAAAGAGAAATGAGTGAAAACTGCGAGGAAAATTCATGTTGCATCTTTGCTTATCTTTGAGTGATGGTGTTAATTGTTGAGTTTATTTATGTACACCGATGAAAAAGTAGTCATGATATGTGTATTAACTTGATATTTGAGTTGGCTTAAATTTGAGGGATTGTATGCTTTGATCTTTGTGAAAATAAAGTGATAGAATTGATTAGTTGTATTTATTTTGCTTGAGGATAAGCAAAGATTTAAGTGTGGGGATGTTGATAGGTGTGCATTAGTATATGTTTTTATAGGTAATTGGCATGTGCTTTCTTGTATAATTGTTGATTATTGTTGTAGTTTAGGATTCATTTTGTATATTTTTGTTTAGTTTGATTTCCATTGTTGTTCCTTTATGTTTAATGTTAATTTAGGGTAAGAATTGACCATTTTTTATGTAGCAAGGCAGATGAAGAAACATGGAGATTGAGCCAGAGATCAAAGAGGAAAAGAATAGAGGAGTCCATTTGTTGCCAATTCCCACGATCGTGGGAATTACAATCCGAGATAATATGCGAGCTTTATTAAACTTAGGTTTTTTGGAATATAAAAGGAGAATTAAGTATCCATCTTGAAGGGGAGACAAAACTCTTCTGTCGAAACACCATCCTTGAGTGAAGAACACATGTTTAGAGCCTTGAGGAAGGATAGAAGTCAAGGATCATCATCAAGATTTGGGAAAATAGCACATTAAACATCAAAATTTCCAAATTTTGGAAAAGAAGAGGAGTCCCTTTATTCAATTATCTGTCACTTTTACTTCTATTCTTTCTAAAATGGTTTGTTTGAATGTTAATGACGTTATGGAGACCATGTTAGTCTGATTTAGTTTTACAGATTGCTTTTGAACTATTTTGTTAGAACTCCTATTTTATTGAATTGAATGAAATTGTCTTTGATGATTGGTGATTTTATTTGTTATCTTGCAATAAGTCAAAAAAGTGAGTAAAATTAATTGTGTAGGATTGCACAACGAGAGTTGGCGACCTATAGACTTACAACCATCACGTCAATTGATTGGTTAGAATAGAGATATCAGAGAAGTCAATTGATCACCTCTAGGATAGTTTAATAAATAGTTAAATCGGTAGAGTCATTAGGTCGGTTAAGAGATCATCCAATTGATTCCCTTTAATTTGATTAGGGACAACTAGTTACACCTTAAGAGAGGGTAATTAATACATTCAGAAATCTTAGGTGAGACACAATTCGATTAACAAAATAGGAGGGAGACAAAATAGGAAAACAGTAATTTCTAGTCTTTAGATTCTTGAATTTTGATTTTTCTGCATATTAGTATTGTTCAGTGTTCGTTATTAGTCTTTTAATTTTAATTTAATTTTTCATATTATTTTCATTAGACAATTTTGTTTCTTAAACAAAGTCTTGTCTAAATTAAGTGGTGTATGGGCATTAATCCCTGTGGGATCGATATCTACACTTTTTAACTATAAGTCACGACCTGTTCACTTGCAGTTTTTGAGCATACAATAAGTTAACAGGTTTTACCTAACAGGACCAGAACAGAAGATACCATGATTGTATCTAAAATAAAGGAGACTTAAGTCTCTGAAACAGAAGACACAAAAGTGTCTAGAATCAGAAGACATCGAAGTGTCTGATCACAGAAGACACCTTAGTGTCTAATTACAAAAGTAGCTGCTAACCCTTCTAGACATGCCTATTTACCCATAACTAGGACTCAGCAGTTTTAAAACAAACCATTTTAGATTTCGTAATTTTATGCGAAAGATGAAGTATAAAATATGTCTTTATTCTATTTTGCTCCAAATGAACTTATTCATTGACATTTGATCAAACATAACATACCTTATAAATACAAATATGTGCTATTATGCATCAATAGAAGTGTTGATTCATTACACATTATGTATATGCACAAAATTAGAAAGCGCTTCCAATACAACCCCAACTATCAAACTCCTCGGACAACTGATAGTCTAGAATTATCACATTATTATTGCATAAATTTCCAATTTGCAAGCATCCATATCTAATTCATAATACATAAGCCTTTGGAACTCATTCATTCATGATCACACCGAGCAATTTAACATTGTATTCATCGTTATTAAACCATACATCCTTTATATTATCATCCTAATTAATAATGCATGATTAAATTAACTATTACTCAATTATATCGAATACCAATTTAAGTTCAAACACACCTTAAACCAATCCATTTAAGTCCTATTGTACCAAATAAATTAACTGAACCTTATATAGTTCATCAATTACACAAAACCCCATTTTTTAACCTTCCTAATCATTTCCCACAATTTTGGGATAAGTGACCTAAAACCTTCAAACAACTGTTTTCACAAGATAGGTTTTTGGATTAGTTTTGTATGGCTATTCGGACCTAGAAACTAATGTTTTTAGACAATATGTTCTTCTAAACAAATGTTTCTATTCAAAAGAAACTAATTTAATTCAATTTGGATCATTATTCCAAGATTTATACCCAAAATACTACAGACTGTTCTCAACCATGGATAACAACAAGAACTCAACTTCAAGCCAAATTTCAAAAACCTTAGTGAAAAAAATCAAATTTTATTGCTTCATGCAAGTTGTATATATATGTGTCTAGTTTACTAAGAATTTAAAATTATCATATTTCAATGTCTACAAACTAAGATGTGGTTAAAATACCAATGCCTGTTCAATGGAACCACTCCTTCTAATGAGTATCCAGCATGTATCAAGTTTCTAACCATAATTCTTCATTAATTCAGTACAGATTTTATCCACTTCAAACATCAAACAATACAGGTTCTATCATGATACCAAGTTTAGTACTCCTTTACCTCTTTAAACTTCAAAAAAAATAACTCCAAATATCAAGCCAAACTAATCCTTCCAAGCATTCAACACATATCTAGGTTTAAGGTGCAAATTTCATCATTAACATAACAATAGTACGGAAAATTGGTAGAACCTTTTTCTAAATTCATTAGCTTACCAAATTTCAAGTGATGACAATCTAAAATATTGAAAAAATTCTAGAAGTTAGAGAGAAAATGTGAGTTTCGGTAGAGAGAAGGAAGCAAGGTGAATAATGGACAAAGTTAGATTTACTCTAGCAAAAACTTACTTCATCGCTAGTCAGGTGTCACTAGCTTAACATGCCACTTAATGCCAAGGCATGAAGCCCATTAGGCCATCATTTAAGCTGACATTTGTAAAACTTCAATTAGGCCACATATCCTCTTATTATACTGCCAAATGTCAATGCATAAACTATGCTAAATGTCACTAATTCATAGCCTTAGTCATTCTAAGTTTCATGTACCAACTTAACTTGTCACTTGACAATTTTCCTAGTCCAAATTGTACTCTTGAATACCTCAATTCTCTAATGGTTTCAATCCATTCCAAACCACTAAATATGATCCAATTGATCAAAGATTCAAGTCATATGTCTTTCATATTCTAATCATAGCACAATTCTAACTCCTATTGCATATGTACTTTCATAAACATATCTTATTTCAACTAGGGTGTACTTTACAACCTTACAATTCTCTCCCCCTTAAAAGAATTTCTTCCTCAAAATTTACACATGATTAAAATAGTTTAACATACTGAGCTCTCATGATCTCTTCTGGCTCTCATGTTGCTTCTTCAAGTCCATGGTGTTGCCAGAGTACTTTCACCAAAGATATTTGCTTGTTCCTGAGTTGTCTGACTTCTCTGACTAATATAGACACAGGCCCTTCTTTAAAAGACAAATCTGGTTGTACTTGAATTTCTTACACATGAATTTTATGTGTATCATCAGACTAATATTTTCTCTACATGTAAACATGAAATACATCATGTAACTTGTCCAATTCTTCAGGAACAGCTAATTGATAAGCTACTAGTTCGATTCTCTTAAAAATCTTATATGGACCAATATATCATGGACTGAGCTTACCTTTCTTACCAAACAAAAGTATATTCTTTCACAGTGACACTTTCAAGAACACCTTATCACCTACTTGATATTCAATATCCTTCCTTTTCAGATCAGCATAGGACTTTTGTCTATCACTGGCAACTTTCAACCTATGTTGAATAACCTGAACTTTTTCTTCAGTATCTTTCACAATATCAGGCCCGATCATCTTTCTTTCACTTAATTCAGTCCAACACACCGGAGTTCTACACCTTCTACCATACAGCACTTCATAAGGCATCATGCCAAAGCTAGTCTGATAACTGTTGTTGTAAGCAAACTCCATCAGGGCCAAATAATTATCCCAACCTCCTGGAAACTCTAACACACAAACCCGAAGCATATCTTCTAATATCTAGATAACTCGTTCAAATTATCCATCTTTCTGGGAATGGAAAGTAGTACTGAACTTAACTTGAGTACCTAAAGCCTTTTGCAGACTTTTTTATAATCTTAAAGTAAATCAAGGATCACGATTAGCAATAATAGATATCGGTACTCCGTAAACTCTCATTATTTCATTCACATATAAGTCCACAAGCTTATCCAAAGAATAGTCAGGATGAACAGATAGAAAATGAGTAGAATTGGTGAAATTATCCACAATCACCTGTACAGCATCATGATTCTTTTGGATAAGAGGAATTCCAGTGAAAAAATCCACAGTAATGTTATCCCATTTCCATTGAGGAATAGAAATAGGATGTAACAAATTAGATGGAACTTGATGTTCATCTTTAACTTGTTGACATATCACACTTAGCTACGTAAACAGATACTTTATTATCCAACACCGTTGTATCATATTGATTTCTTTCTAGGTAGGCAAATACTTTAGACTTTTATGAACTGTGAAAATTCTACATCTTTCACTATACAAGTAATGCCGCCAAATTTTCAAGACAAACATTACTATTGTAAGCTCCAGATCATGTGTAGGGTAATTCTATTCAGGTGGCTTTAGTTACCTAGAGGCATAAGCAACTACTTTTCCATCCTTCATCAAAACACAACCCCAACCATTTCTAGATGCATCACTAAACATAACATACTTCTTACTAAAAGTAGGTTGAGCCAATAAAGGAGCTTCAGTAAGCATACTTTTTAATTGATCAAAACTATTCTGACATCTATTAGACCATTCATACTTCACTCCTTTCTGTAATAGTTTAGTTAAAAGGGATGCTATCACCAAAAATCCCTTCAAAAATTGACGATAATAACCAGTCAAACCCAAAAAACTTCTCACTTCTGTCACATTTGATGGTGGCTTCCAGTTAACAATCACTTTTATCTTACTATGATCAACTCTAATCCTTTGAGAAGAGACAACATGTCCTAGAAAGGATACCTCTAGAAGCTAGAAATCACACTTGCTCAACTTAACATACAAATGTTTTCCTGCAGGGTCTGTCACATAATTCAGAGATGCTCAGTGTGCTTATGTTCATTCTTATAATAAATCGGGATATCATCTATAAATACTACGACAAACTGGTCTAAATAAGGTCTGAATACTCTATTCAGCATATCCATAAATGTCTTTGGAGCATTAGGTAACTTAGATGGCATTACCAGGAATTGATAATGTCTATAACAGGTCCTAAATGTAGTCTGCGGTACATCCACATCCTTTACCCAAAGTTGATAGTACCCCGATCGTAGATCTATCTTTGAAAACACTGCTGCATCTTTCAACTGATCAAACAGGTCTTTAATCCTTAGCAACGGATACTTGTTCTTCACTGTGACTCTATTTAATTGCCTGTAATCGATGCACATCCATAAAGTACCATCCTTTTTCATAACAAACAAGATCGGTGCTCCTCACAGTGAGACATTGGATCGAATGCCTTTTATCCAGAAGCTCTTGCAACTGTACCTTCAACTCCTTCAATTCAGTAGGATCCATTCTATATAGTGCTCTGGACATTGGAGCAGTGCCAGGCTGTAGCATCCCACTCCCATTAGACATTTTCCTGGACACCAGTCAAACATTTGTGCACATGCCTGATGGTAGCAATGCACTATCTATATCACTTTCATTATCTTATGGCATCATAATTTAAAACATAAATCCCATGATCTCCAAAACAAAAATTTCCTCATTTCATTTCTTAAGACATAAGATATAATGTAGTATTACATACAATATCCATGTATTTACAATATCGACACCTTATCGGAGTCTATAGCTCTGTCTACAAATATGTTACATACATGAGGAAGTATACAAAAGTTTAGTCTAAATCTTTCAGTTCAGTTGACCAACCTTTGAGCCATGTCTTCTATCCCAAAAGTAGTTCTAAATCTCTTTTAGGTTGCCTTAGAAGCTACGACGTCTCTTTCGAACCTAAAAAGTCAACGTTGCAATTTTGATGAGTTTTGTGAACTCAGTGAGTTAACCATCCTTGATGGTTCACCCATAACACACATCAACACACACAAACACATACTTCACATCGTTTCATTTTTCATATAGAAACACAAAACACTTAGTACATGAGTTTTCATATTTTTCATTCAACTCAATTCAACATTTCATTGCAATCATTCAAATCATACAATTCATGTATATTTGCAATGTTTATGAGACTCACATTTATTTATTACATTGTTATTACTGAGTGTCTTTTTCATTGTCCTGTATTCGTTGTGGATACCAGGCCCATTAATATTGTCACTTATCCGTTGGGGATACAGGGCACATTTTATATAGCAAGCCAGAGGCTCTTACGACATTCTGATCTTTAAGTTCTTTTTCACTGGTGACTATGATCAAAACTGCCTTTATATTTTATGCATTCATGTAATGAACTGCATTACACATATTCAATCATTATTTTCAATCAATCACATTCACATTCTCTTTCTCATTCACATTTTTCATCGAACCTTGGTCCGGCATTCAACATTTAAATTGAGAAAACTTATTCCTTCAAATTCACATTCAATGGGCACTTCCAATAGTTTTCATGCATCAAACGCCTTAGACATTCAATGTCTGAAATCAGTACATACATATCATATAATAATTCAATACATAATTTAACAAACACACAAGCAAGGTGAGACCATCTTAGGTTACTCACAGTTTACTCCCTTTAGCTCATTGCCTTGAAGTCCCAGTAACGTCTAAAAGTGGTCGCTCAATATGCTCTTCTATAACATGCAAACATATACATTTACCATTACTACTTTCCATATTCACATGAACACTCGATCATAAGCATATGTATATATGTCATGTATAATGCATGTTTCATGACAAATTCCTGGGTATATTTCCTTAATACAGATATTATAATCAATTAACATCATCTTCCAATCATCCTTTAATACCTAATACACTTTGTCCACTTTAATCACCTCATTCAACATCAACTAGGTTCAATCAAGATATCATTTAAGCCTAAATGCCTCATATGGAAGCACCCTAGCATTGATTGGTTCATAATTCACTAAAAAAACAACTCTCTTTCTCTATAGGTCTGGCCACGATCGTGGTGTCTCTGCCTTGATCGTGACATAAACTCTTGGAGTTGGCCACAATCGTGGTGATCCTACCACAATAGTGACAGAAACTCTTTTGTCAGGCCACGATCATGGGGGTGAGAGCCACAATTGTTCCCTGCATTATCTTCTTTCATCCACACAATTTTAACATATATACTTACATTAATTCTACTCCAATTTTTCCAAAATTCATACACATTAATGCACCTTCAATCCAATGCTAATTACACTACCCATTGATTGCATTAAACTCTCAAACCTTTACTCATTTGATTCATCATTTTCAACTAAATCTTATCATTCAAAAAAATCCTATCTTTTTTCCATAATATCTCATTCATAGTATCAAATATTTCGTTGTCAAAAATCTATCATTTTAAGTTAATAACTTCTTCATTTATACCTCCATTTTAGTTTAATATCATCTACACACATTTCAAAACCCTTGATTAACACAAATACCAAAAATAAAAGCTATTGATATACACTTTCATCATCAATTTTCTACATATTTTCTACTTTATTAACACCTTCATTTCATCCCTAACTATCACTTTAATTCATCTCAATTCAAGACACCATAGTACTCCTTTTTATTAACCTTAAACTTATAATTTACCTTTCATCAAAACACAAAAGTAAGACATAACTTCATTTACCTCTTTATCCATATAGCACCCCACTCTTGCAAGACACGTACCTAACATCTTGAGTGATGTCCGAGTGCATACACCGCAAGGTAAGCATGCTAGAACAATCAAACACTTGGAACTCGACACAAAAAAATTTTTTGGTTGCATAATCGTAAACAGAAATCAATAATAAATTGGGCCCACTTTATTCATAAACTTTTTCAATCACAAGGGTTATAATTATTTCACAAATCATCCGAATTTCATCAGTCACTGAGGCCCATTGTGCATACAAAACACTTAAATTCATAATTGTTATTACAACAAAAAATCATTTACAAACATTTCCCATTTGGAAAGTTATTATAAACAGAATGTTCAAATACACATTGTACAAAAATCACAGAATATACAAATTGATACAAAATAAGAAAATACACATGCAGATGCAAACTGATCCCAACCTTTATCTCTTACTCAAATGCAGTGTCTATACTCCCGTTAGCCTAACGGGGTAACTCTTCTGAGCCTGAAAAAAATATTGCAAATTTTGGGTGAGTTTTGCAAACTCAATGAGTGACCATCCTCGATGGCTCACTCAATCACATAACACATACAGTTCACATATTTATATAATTTCACATTCACTTGAAACATATCTCACATTCAGAAATCAGTCAAATTATTCACATCATTCACATCAAAGGCATATGTAATGCTTATGAGACTCACTTTCAATTTGTTATTGTTATGACTGAGTGCCTATAACTTCCCTGTATCCATTATAGATATCGGGCTCAATAATAACTTCTCGTATCTGTTAGCGATATTGGGCTCATTTTACATAGTGAGCCTTTGGCTCTTATACACTTTCTGAGCCTTAAGCTCTTTTTCACATTCTGAGTTTTAAGCTCTTTTGTGGTGGTTACTTCGGTCATAACTTCCTTTATGTTTCATGCATTCATGTAATGGAATGCATCAATCACATATGATCAATCAGTCACTGTCACATATCATCGGACCTTAGTCCGGCATTCAACATTTAAGTTGAGAATCACTTTTTTCATTCATATTCATATTCATATCCAAATCATATTCATCATCAGACTTTAGTCCGGCATTTAACATAATTGCTGAGCAACATTTATTTCATCACGTTCACATACAAGTAGCACTTCAATTTCATATTTATACATCAAG
This sequence comes from Erythroxylum domingense, assembly GCA_025594535.1. Lineage (NCBI taxonomy): Eukaryota > Viridiplantae > Streptophyta > Magnoliopsida > Malpighiales > Erythroxylaceae > Erythroxylum > Erythroxylum domingense. The sequence goes on along the minus strand of JANQBM010020451.1, from coordinate 1,691 downwards.
TCTCAGACCTTAATTGTCCGACATCAACATAAGCAATTCACATTCATATCAATCATATTCATATTGCATAATAATTATAACCGTAGTCATTCAATGTAAATATTGAAATAAGAACAAGATCATCTAGGTCGACTCACAATACGCTCCAGATTAACATTTGCTTCCAAGATCTAGAAACGTCTAGATGATAACATTTTATCCTGCACATCAATATTATGCAATACGTATGTTGCACACACATTAACAATTGTACAATCTTAAGTATTCCTTTATGCATAAATGTGTATATGAACTATGTACAATGCATGCTCAATGACAATCCTGGGTATATTTTTATTATTCTGTCACATAATCGTACATATTTCCAAAATCACATAAGTATCATTTATACTTATGGTGTATACCTCAATAAAACCATAAAAATCAAAATTTATAACTCATTTCTTCAATTCAGATTTTTCCTAGGACACACATTTGGGTCAACTTTCATGAACAATCTCATAATGAAAATGAAGTAATTCGAGGGTATTTTCTTCTAAAAACTTGTTCGTTTATCTCTTAAGTTTCTAATGATTCCAAGATCATTTAGTTTGGTTTAGTATCCTATGAATTATGCTCACAATACCACAAACTGTGCATAATTGAACTTTTGACTAGTTCATGATCATACCATCAAATTGTACAACTCATAACTTTCAACTCAAATATCTAAAAGTTACAAACTTAGAACTAATTGAAAGATAAGAGAATGAACTATAACTTTTGTGAAGACACCTTTGTCTGATTCAGCCTATATCCGTTCATTTTTTATGAAAACATCAAAATATAATTTCTGTCTCGGGTAGTACTAAAACCTCAATCCAGACTCAATTTTGCACCAAAATTTGAAAGTCTTAGCGATAGAATTAAAATTGATACTTCTTCAAGAAAGTTGTAGAATTAGGTCTCTATTTTAGTCTGAATTAAGAATCACCTCATTTGGACATCTATAGCTCAAGATATCATCAAAAAACCAACACATGTTCGGAAGGCATCTCCCGCGTATCACCTTCGGAATCGCGATTGTGACTTCCGTAGTGGCGTCGATCGCGACAACCTGCATCTGGCCGAAGCGCCCTTCCTTCCTCTTTTTTTTTCTTTTCCTAACTTCACATCCATTTCACACCTAGAAACTGAGGTTTTTTGGCAAAGTCATCTTCTAAACAATTGTTCATCTATGTTTTAAGATTCTAAAGAACCTAAGTTCATAAATTTTGGCTCCGTATTCTAAAAGTTATACACAATTTACATCAAATTGTTCAGAAATAGAGACAAAATCTGAAACTCAACTTCAAGACAATTTTCAACACTCTTAAATCCAGAATTCAAACTCGATTTCTTCATGAAAATTGTAGCCACTTGTCTCTAGTTTAATATAAATTAATAATCATCCTATTTGGATATTTGTAGATCAAGATATTTGAACCACTACATCTAACACATTTCCAACACCCTTCCTCATCAATCTCTTCCTAATTAATCTCTTTTGCTTAATCTATCACTTCTAACTTATATCCACATCATTTCTTCTTCAATAATATCCCAATTATAATTCAAAATCATCTATAAACAATTCAAAATCCATGCTTGATCATATACACCAAAAACAAAACACATCATATACACATTTATCATAATGACCTTTCTATCTC
>JANQBM010020422.1:0-11620 GCA_025594535.1 Erythroxylum domingense | reverse complement strand
TTTAACATCAAAGCATAATACTCAACTTCATCAAAACTTAACACATCAAAATGCAAATGCACAAACAAATGGCTCGATGGTTCCGTGGAACAAAAAAGAGAAATCAAAGTTTACTCCGTGAACGAAACGAGTCCACCTTTTGGATCTCGTGTGCCACAAGCGGGAAACTGGGAGAAGGCTTTATGTCAACATGCATATGACTATGAAACGGTTCCTCTCTCACCGAAACAAAATCAAATCTCATGCTCAATTCAATGAATCACAAGTTTATATTCTCATGCTTTTTCTTCTTTCCATTTAACCAAAATGCCATGATACAATTCCAAGGCATAGCATAATTATACTTACAATTCAATTTTTATTACATTTCATACATCATAATGCAATTTTCACATCACAATATTCCAAAGCAAATCATTTTAACACACAACACACGCACAAAGCAATTTGCTCATTACACAATAACTATAAATAAATTAACCACCTTATAACTCTTGAAAATCTAAACTCAATATGGACCTTTCCTTTGCTCTTGTGTAGGATTTTCTTGATTTCCTAAAACAAAACAATTTCCCATTAAAATCCAATTTAAATAAAAAACCTTAAAACTTCCATAATCATAACAATTAAAATCCACACAATTCAAACTTAAAACTAACCTACCCATAGTCCATCTAGGTTAGTAAACCTAATACCTAGCTTAGGAACCTAAAAATCAAATGGGTCTCTCATCATCTTCTTTTAACACAACCCATTCTCTAATTATTTCTCTACCTAAGCAAGAAAGAAAGAAAACTTACCTTAAACAAGCTTGATTCCTTCTCTTTCCACGTTTTCTTCTTCTTCCCTAGCTGCTCTAACGACTCTCTTCTCTTTTCTTCTTTCTTCCCTATGTTTTTCTTCTTTTCTTCTTTATAATGGATGACTTCTCTCCTTTTTCTCTCTTATTTTCGTTTTTTCACTCTTCTCTCCCTTATTCACATTTTTCTCCTCCTATTTTGCAAGACAACACTTTGTGTTTCCAATTTTACCCTTAATGAATGTAAAAAGTCATCTTTGCCCTTCCTTCTATGCTTTATGAATCTTAAACATAGTAGCATGCCAAAATTGCCCTCGTACACTCTTAAAACTTTAATTTCACTAACTAGTGGAATAAAATCCTACTAACATAGAAATAAATAATTAAAGTACAATAAATAATTCTATTATGACCTCATAATTCATTCTAAGGCAAAAATTCAAATTCCATGCTTATTCCATAAACTATCATGCTTAATTCAACGAAAAAATTTTCAGCGGCTAACAGAAAGTTACACACTCAAGGGAACAAGAGAGTGTCTAAGTTCTCATGGGCATAGCAAATGTTCACATGGTTATTTTTGAGTGAAATAACATCCTTCAATCTTTAATACATTTACAAGCAACTACATGTTTAAGGGAACACAAACGTGTCCAAGTTCACACAAACTTGTCTAATGTTCATACGATTATGTTTGAGTGAAATAGCATCCTTTAATCTTCCACATGTTTACATATAGTTACATGCTCAAGGGAACATGGGTATGTCTAAGTTCACATAGGCGTGTCTGATGTTCACATGGTTGTGTCTAAGTGAAACAACATGCTTCAATCTTCCATACATTTACAGAAAGTTACATAGTTAAAGGATTTTACACTGGCATATTTGATCATGAATTAAACTAATAACAAAAATTAAATAAACTTAGGGTGCCTCGTAATAAACTTAAACTCTTACTACCTGCATATTCTCAAGCAAAGTTTTATTTTGATGACTATTTACCTTGAATAACTTGGAAGTTGCTACACTCTGAATTTATACAACACTGTGAGGAAAATAAAAGAACATGTCCATGAAGATCATATTTTTTCAAAAAAAGGTTTAGAATGATATAAATGCACTTTTTGACCAATTGAAAATTCCTTCTTGGAAACAAATTTGTCATGTAACAACTTTTTTTTCTCTTTATATATTTTAACATTTTTCTAGGCATCATTGCAAATTTATTCAAGTTTTTAAAGTTACAATTTCTTATGGTTACCATTTTCAATTAAGTTCATCTTGCATTGCTTCATTGCCTAAAATGCTTTATGTTCTATTTCTACTGGGAGGTGACAAGGCTTATCAAAACCAATCTAATGGTGACATACCGAATGGTTTTTTATATGTGGTTTGATATGCCTATAATGCATCATTCGGCTACAATGACCAATCCTTTCTTATTGGAATCACAACTTTTTCAATGAAGAATTTAATTTCCTAATTGGAGATTTTTTCTTGCCTATTTGTTTATAAACGGTACGAAGTGGCTACTTTTTGTGTTACATCATAATTTTTGAGTAATACCTTCATCGTTTGATTACATAAATGAGTCCTTTGATCACTAATCAAAGCTCTTTCCACACTATGCCTACTAAAAATATAAGTTCTCAAGAAACCTGCAATAAGCATAGAATCATCAGTCCAAGTGGCATTTACTTCCACTGATTTTCATATGTAATCAGTAGCTAACAAAATATATAAATTTCTAAAGGTAAAGTCTATGCTCCATTCATCAAAAGTTTTTCATAATAATATTGGAGTTTAGGCCATTTTATTCATTTTTTTAATGTTACTTATACCTAGGCATTATCCAGATGACTTACAAAATAATTGTGAATCTTGAAAAAAAATGGCCAAAAGAAAATACATTATAAGACCTTTCTTACAATCCACTTGGCACTAAAATGCCCATTGTATACTTTAGAATGACAAAAGGTTAGGTTAGAAGAAAATTCATTTTTAGGCACTCACTCTCTTAATACTTAAACAACACAATGTTTCCATAAGTACGGGTTGTCTCATAAATAGCACTTTGTATCAGCTCTAACCTTGTTTATTTGTTCTTTAGAAAGACTTGCATAAAACATGTTAAAGGCCAAAAAATTAACAATGAGAGTTTACCAAGGTAGCTTTGATCTTGTTAAAGATAAGAGTTCTTTTGGAAATCCTTCTTTCAACAATATGTTTGATTTGATAAGAGTAGGCAACTTAAATGATCTAGTACTTTTTTTTTCAATCATGACCTTGCATTTTATTTCTAAGCTAAATTTTCTTAATAAAATGATCCATTTCATTAACCTCGATTTCACTTATTTCTTTATCATTAAGTACCTAAATGTTGCATGATCAGAGAGTACTATGATTGTAGTACTTAACAAGTATGAGAAAGATTTCTCAAATGCAAAAACTACTACCAATATTTCTTTTTCTATAGTGGAGTTGTTCCTTTAGGCTTTATTTAGTGTTATATATGAATAATAATAAATCAAATAAGGGATTTTTTTCTTACATACTGCCATAAAATTGCTTCTACCGTATAGTCACTTGTGTCATACACCAACTCAAATGGTAAGTTCTAATAAGGTGGCTGGATTATTAGTGTAGTTGTCAAAAGTCATTTTAGATTTTCCATATAGCCTTGAACTTTTCATTGAACTCAAAACTAATTTTTTCTACAATAAGTTACATAAAAAGTATGCAATATGTATAAAATTCTTTATGAAATGCTTGTAAAAACCTGTATCTCTAGGAAAAGAACAATCTTATCGAATATTCACAGTGTAAGGTAAGGATTGAATAATATCAACTTTTGCTTTATCTAACTCTAGTCCCTTAGTAGAAATTACTATTTTTATTTATTTAATCTCATTAATAAATTATATCTATCAAGTCTTAGGTTCTTTATTTATCTCTTTCTACTTTAATTAAAAATTTTAAATTATTATTGTTCAGAACTAATTATTATTTTTATCACGAATTTGTTTTAAAAATTTAATTATTAATTAGTATATATAAGCAATTTTGCTTAAGATAATTTAAAAATGTGTTAAAATATAATATTTAAACTATAAAAGAAGTATGTTTGAGGGATATTTGAAAAAAGTTAAAATAAAGTTAGAGTCTTTTTTATTGACTTTTTTTAAACATACTGTAACTTTTATTAGTCTTTAAATAAATGATAATATAAAAATACAATTTTTATTTTATTATTATTTTGAATTTTGTATTAGATTCAATCTTAGTTTAAATTATTTGATTTATTATAAGTTCATTACATATTAATAGACATTATTAATGCATTTTTATTTATATAATAAATAAGAAGTAAAAAAATTATAAGAATAAGTAAAATATAGTATAAAATAAAATATTTTGATAAAGTATTTTATTTTATACTATATTTTACTTATTCTTATAATTTTTTTACTTCTTATTTATTATATATCTGTTTTATAACGGTTTAAAACTGGTTGAACCTTCAAACCTTAAACCTTTTTTTTGACCAGTTCAATGTCTAGTTCGGTTTTGAAAACATTGCTTAATACTACCAATAGTGCAAGGGATGAGAAACATACTTAGGTCTTTACACTTTTCTAGAAGATTTTCTGAATTATTGCTAAAAAATTTTCATTAACTTTGATTTTTTCAATTCTTTTCAACTTTTTTTCTTTTGGTTATGAAAATTTCTTTCAAAGATTTTGCATACCTTGACACCTGCTTTATGGTATCAAATAAGGGTATATTGACCTCAGATTTTTGGAATAATGATTTTAGTTTTGTGTACGTCTCTTAGATCTTTTAAAAATGGAGGTTTAAGCTTAAAATTGCTCATAAAAGGAGACTTACCTTCCTTGGATTTCGATTTATCCAAGTCAGATGTTAAAATGTGTTCTTTCAACTCTGTTTGGCCTCTTCTGGTGAATATTAACCTCAAGTTTTGGACTACCTCCTTACCTCTTCTTATTAACATAACATTTGTAAGTTCAAGGGATTTATTAACATTTTGGTTGGTAATTTGTGTTATATTGGTTCTCTAAGTAGTTAAAGGTATTGGCCATTTATCCCACTTAAGTCTTTAAGTTTCTTAAACTTGAATAAGTTTCTAACTGAATTTTTTATGTCACTGACTAAAATTTCAAAGTGCTAATAGCCAAAATTTTAAATATTTCATCAAATGACATATCTGAATTGAATATTTGATTATGTTGTAACTACCTATGAGGATGGGGTGGCTTGAATTGTTGAAAATGAGCTACATGTTAATTTAATGGTACATTACCATATTGAAATTTTGGATGGTCCTTCCAACTTAGGTTATAGGTTTTTGAATATGGGTTGTATTGGTGTTAAGGTTGTCCTAGAAAACCTCTTACTACATTTTCTTGTTTTATTGAATCTTCTTATAGGGTTAAAAATATATTGGTTGGGTGTCTCATTACCAAATATATTCCATAAACCTTTTCTATTTCCATTTTTCCTACAACCAATTGATGAATAAGTGCAATAATATTATCCATACATTTTTCAAAAGAAGAAACATTTACCTCGTTAACTTATCAAGCTAAGTGGTCTGTCCTATCACTAAATTATCAATAATTGGATGCCATATTAATGATTAATATGTATGCCTCATCTGTTGTTTTATTAACAAGTGCTCCTCTAGTAGCAGCGTCGATGATAATCCTTTCAATTGGTCAAAGTCCTTCATAAAAATACTAAATTAGAAGTTATTTATTAATTTGGTGGTGTGGATATCTAGGACACAACATTTTGAAACATTCCTAATACTTGTATAGTGACATGAATGCCATAAATCTCCTTTCAAATGTTTGCAACCTTTAAAGCTGGAAAGTGTTCTTTTCCAAAAATTGCTTCTTCATTTCATTTATGTACTTCTTCATTTTGTTCCATATAGTAATACTAACATATGGCAAATAATATAACCAATCTTGGGCATTATCTTTCAAGGAGAATAGGAAATACTTTAATTTGATTTGATTTTGGTAATGCATTAGACCTCATTCTTGTATATACAACATGGAACTTTTGAAGATGCTTATTTGGATCCTCACTCATAGTATCACAAAAAGTTGGCAACAAATGAATTAAATCATATTTAATTCAAAGTAGTATGCAATGAAATTAGGAAATATTATTGTGAGATTGTTGGTTCAAATCTAATTCAACAAGTTCTTATAGTGTTTGGTTGTTTGCCATGATTTATATCGTTTCACCAATTGTAGCGTTGTGCTATTTTTTAATCTTAATTTCTTTCCTTAACTTTTTCATAATCCTTTCGATCTTTAGATTATATTGTAAACTAGATTCCTTTAAAAATCTCATAATGAACATACAAACTTATTATTCCCAATAATAGCTTTTAAATGTGGTGGAACTCTCATCTGTACCCTAAATTAGTTCCTAAATTCCTACAATCAGTAAGAGTTGATCCATAAGGAATTTTGTTTTGTAAATCATTACAAAACGAAATTCTTAATAAAATAGGGGCTATTTTAATATGGAATTATGTAAAAAAAAGAATAAAAAGAATAATAAAATAAAATTTAACAATTAAACAATCCTTGGTTTATAGTTGGTCCCATATTTTAAAATCACAACTAATGATCAGCCTAAAATATTTTTTTCATCAAACATATACTCGATGTGATATTTAAATATATGTCTTTCCTTAAGCTTAGTTAATTGAATTACAGAAATACATAATTCAATTAAGCCCTATATTTAAAACCCTTAGATACGATAAAAAATTTAATTAAATAATAGTTTTAAGAAAATAATTACCGTTGAAGCAAGATAACAACACATTTGTGGTTGTATTTAATCTAGTTGAATGCTTTTCCTAAAGGTAACAATTTCTAATACAACAAATTAAAACTTCTAATGATCATTTTAATCAATGGACTAATCACATACATTAGAAATTAATCAAAATGATCATAAAATAAAAGAATAAAAAAGCAATTCACTATATGAATAAATGAAACAATTAACACTAAGACCCAATTTCCTCCCAATTTTAAGGTTTCAAAAGAATTCTACTTCCTTCAACCAAGCTAAAGAAAATTATTTGACAATGGTTATAACTTTGACTACCGTCTAATTAAGAAAGACTACTCTAACGTCTACTAAAAAGAGGGAAAATGACTTTTGTAAAAGGATAAAAATTACAAATGGAAAATATGAATGTTTAGCTCCTTCATCTTGGCTCTATTTATAGCCATTGAACCTCATGTCAAATTCTTTTTGTTATGATTCTTTGGATTCCCTAGATCATAACTTTATTAATTTCCACCCAAATTTGGTTAGGATAAGATTTTAACAAATTTAAACAAGTTCTTTCTTTTATATATTTGAATTCTAGAAATTGCGATGCTTACTAATTGTGCCCTTACTTAAGATCATACTAGGTTATTTTTCTAGATTTCAAATTGATTCCAATGATCTGATCCAATTCTGTAAAATAAAATATTTTTTAAACCCAAATATTCTTGATTCCCATTTGATAAATGTTGATATTACTCCTTCTTTTGAAACTTTTAAATCTAAATTGTCACATTAAAGGTAAGTTTCCTACCATTGAAGTAACTCTGATGTATGTTTCAAATTTTGCTTTTCAAAGGTAGAAATTATAGTCTGACTTGCAACAAATTCAAGCTGGAGTGTAGACTCCATGGATAGCTACTAGGGATTTTAACTGCTCTCTAAGTTCTAATGAAGTTAAGGCGGAATTTGATATAAAATAGGTAAGTGAGTACCAACTCATCTTTTTCAAAAGATGAATTTGGTGGATTTAAGATCAATAGGAAGGCTCTTTACTTAGACAAATAAGCAATAAGGACAAATGTTGATCAGGAAGAAACTAGATAGAGCAATTGTTAATCAAAACTGGATGTGCAGGTTCTCGTAATCATATGTACACTTTGGAGATAATATGTTTTCAGATCACTCGTACATCTTTATACAAAAGATTATTGAACCGATCAGATATGGAGCACCATTCAAATTCATTAATATGGTCACACAAATGGAAGGGTTTATGAAGATTATAAATATATGTTAAAGTATAGAAGTGTAGGGGTACAAAACTTATCACTGGTACAAAAGTTAAAATCAATGAAGAATGCAATCAAGGCTTTTGTTATAATGAAGAATCAAAGTCTCATTAATATAAGAAGCTTGGGCAACCTACTATAATCACCCTTAAAATTATGATCTCAGAAATACTGAAACCAAGTGGCTGAAGGAATATCAAGAGGAACTGGCTTTCCAAAACTCATATTAAAGTAGAAAGCTTGACTGAACTAGATAAAAGATGGTGACTTCAACTTTAGATATTTTCATGCATCTCTTCTTTTAAAAAGAAACAAAAATACCATAACTGAATTGCAAGAAAATTAGGGAAATGTCATCATAGAATAGTATTATTTAATCAAACTAGTCAGAAACTACTTCTCAAAACTAATGGGAATAATAGAAAACTGATAGCATGGCTTCATTGTGAAAGAAGTACTTGAGGATACACAAAACCAAACTCTTAAAGACACATTAATTACCCCATTCACACCTTAAGAAATCAAGGAAGCATTAAGTCAGGAGGACTTTACGATAATTAATTTTGATGAAAATTAAATAATAATAATGTTAGAAATAAATGAACTAGTTTGTTGAATGTGTTAAGTGTGCAGAAGAAACAAAAGACAAAAGAAGTAGAAGATAGAAGAAGGGAAACATAGAAGAAGTCGAAACACAAAAGAAACAAAAGACAAAAGAAGTAGAAGACAGAAGAAACAAAAGACAGAAGAAGTAGAAGACAGAAGAAGCGAAACACAGAAGACGTCGAAACATAGAAGAAACAAAAGACAGAAGAAAACAAAAACGATATGAAGTAGAAGATACGCGAATATGTCGACCAGTTAGTTATTTAGAGTTAGTTACAGAACTCAACTAAATAGCATTTTTCAAGAATCAAAAAGCATTTTTCAAGATTCAAAGAAGCGATTGGAGACTTAGACTATAAATACTAGTCGCAGTCGAAGACTAAACAATTTTTGGTGAAATCTTTGATTCTACAACTTTTGAGCATTCAAGTGTATACTTAAAAAATTCTGTAGAGCGATATTGTAGAGCTAAACTACTGTAACAATAGCTCAAAATATCTTTCTAGTGAGAGAAAGAAAAAGGCTAAGAGCCTGGAGAGGCTAAGATAGCTGAAAAAGAATACTTGGTGTACGAGACCTAAAGAGGCTTGAAAAGAAAGAAAGAATACTTATACATTTGTTAAAGTATAGTGAATACTCAGACGAATTCTGAGGACTGGACGTAGCTCACAGTTTGGGGTGAACAAGTATAAAATTGCAGTGTTTATCCTCTCTATATCTCAACTTAGTATATTTTGTTTTTTAAACAAGAATATAGAAGTTAATTGCGATTTATCTCATAACAATTTTTGTGATAGTCTTTTAACAAGTTAGAGAAGTTCTTATCAGAAATACAAAGAATTTGTATTCGCAAAAAGGATACACAATTCAGCCCCCCCACTTATGTATATCTTATATTGAACATATTTTCTATACTAACATGTGATTTACTTCAATTAGTATCAGAGATCGATTTCTAAGAACCACCTTTACAAAGTGAGGACAAAGATCCATAGCTGAATTACATGTTTTTATAGCTAAAGATGCCTCCGTCACAAGACCTCCTGCATTCAATGGTGAAGATTATCATCAGTATGAGTTTTTTAAAATTAAAGAAGATGAGTCTATTGATCAGATATTTGGAAGATTTCAAACTATTGTTAATGGACTTAAAGCTCTTGGGAGAATCAACGATAATCAAGACCATGTGAGGAAGATTCTCAGAAGTTTGCCAAAAAGATGGAGACCTAAAGTCACTGCAATACAAAAAGCCAAGGACTTGAGTAAACTAAAGCTAGATGAATTGCTTGGTTCTTTAAAGATACATGAAGAAGAGCTTGATGCTGAGGAAAAACCTAAAGGAGATAGATCCATAGCTTTAAAGGTTGGTCAGAAAATCACAAGACTCAGAAGAATAGAAGTTTTGTGTCAAAAGCATTAAAGATAGAAGAAGTCAAGAATGATGATACCAATGAATCTAATCAATGATCAAGTGAAGATGATGATGAATTATATTTCATTTCAAGGAAGATCAAAAGGATGTGGAAAAAGAAAGCAAAAGGAAATAATAATTTTTCTTTTAACAAAAATAGCAAAGAAGAAGTCAAGAACGACAAGACCTCTATCATTTGCTACAAGTGTAACAAACCAGGACACTACAAGTCTGAATATTCAATGCTTAGAAGAGAACCCAAGAAGAATAAAGGAAACAAAAAGAGTATGATGGCAACTTGGGAAAATGTGGATTCATCCGAATTTAATTCTGACTTAGAATCATCAGAACAAGCAAATATATGCTTGGTATCCAAAAAAGAGGGTGATGAGGAGGTAACTTCTAACTTTAATGAACTTTAAGATGCGTATTTTGAATTGTTAGAAGATTCACATGCTATACTGAAGCAATATAGATCCTTATAAAGGAAGTTTGTTGAAAACTTGAGGAACATGGAAGTTTTAGAAAGAGAAAACATCTGTCTTAAGAAACAAGTAGACAATTTGAAGAAAAAAGTTTCTATTGATAGATCTGAGGAAATTAGTCAGTTCAAATAACGGATGAATTCTCTTTCAGCAGATTTATCAAACTTTACTAAAAGTACAAAGAAAAGGAATGACTTTCTTAGAAAATATCGGCACCCTAATGATAAGAGTGGTCTAGGGTTTATGAAAAGCAATAGTCATTACAAAAAGAAGGTTGTTCCTTATGGAAAGAAATTTTATCAGTCTTCTTATTCTATGAATATTTCTAAGACTAACCCTAAAGGACCTAAGAAAATCTGGGTACCTAAAAAGAACATAATATCTATTGTAGATATCCTTACTTGGAAGAAACAGCCAGCACCAATGATATTTGGACAGTGGATGCCCGTGACACATGATGGGAAGAAGGTCTATGTTCCTAGATCTTTAAGATAAGAAGGGAGGATCAGTAACTTTTAGAGACAACCAGCAGGGCAAAATAGTCGGAATCGGTAAAATCGGTAAATATTCCTTTGCATGCATTGATAATGTTCTGCTAGTTAAAGGTTTAAAACATAATTTGATTAGCGTAAGTCAATTATGTGAGTATGGTTTTGAAGTATCCTTTAATCAAAATTCTTGTGTAGTAAAAAACAAGGACGGTTCCATATTCTTCTCTGCCAAAAGACGAAACAATCTTTATAAAATCAATTTAAAAGATTTGCAAAGTCAAAATATTTCTTGTTTTATATCAACAAATGAAGAAAAACTAATTTGGCATAAAAAGCTAGGTCATGTTAGTTTTAAACATATTTCTAAGTTGATTGAACATGATTTGGTAAGAGGTTTACTAAAAATAAGTTTTAACAAGGATTTGTTTTGTGAGAGTTGTCATAAAGGAAAACAAGTTAAAATGTCTTTTTCTTCTAAAAATGTTGTAACTTCGTCTAGACCTCTAGAATTGTTACATATAGGTTTATTTGGTCCAACTAGGACATTAAATCTTGGTGAAAAGAAGTATGGTCTCGTAATTGTTGATGACTTCACTAGATTTTGTTGGATATTATTCTTATCACATAAGGACGAAGCTTTTAAGTGTTTTAAAGTTCTTTCCAAAAAGTTACAAAATGAAAAAGGAATTTCTATTGCTGGAATTAGAAGTGAT
>JANQBM010020380.1:0-11622 GCA_025594535.1 Erythroxylum domingense | reverse complement strand
ATATATATATATATATCAAATTATCAATAATTGGTACCAAGTGATTGATTAATCTCCAAACAAATAAGGTGGTGTGATTTCTCATGGTGTCCCTTAGACGCAACGACATGGATGTGCCTGCAATTTTCTTTGTAGGACTCTGCTGTTTCCTGCCAAGTAGAATAATTAAAGTAGAAGCAGCCGACGAGCTTTACAGGACTTCCTTTCACTTCCAGTCTCCCCAGAACTGGCTGAATGGTATATTTGTTTGGGATTGTCGTTTTTGTTCCTATACATAAAACACCCTTTAAAGAAGCTCTTGATCTCTTTCTGTTTTTGTGATCCTGCATGTTCTGGTGGCTGATCGTTTTCTTTGGCGATGCAGATCCTAACGGTGAGTACATCAATTCATAAACATCACTTCCTCTCTTTTTCAACTTAATCATGCACCACTAGTCCATATCAATCTGCTTTATCTTTGAACAAGATTGAAATTGAACGAAAGATTCTTCTATTATGGTGATCATGAAATGTCAAATTTTCCTTGAAATTGTAGTGTTCCATCTACTACAAACTGTACACTTGGTTTATAATTCAGATTCCAGTATCGCCATTCAACTAATGGGTGTTTCATGATCTAGTATAAACTGAAGTTTAATAATTAGGCCTGGTTATGTTTGAGTTTTGTAGCGAGTGAAAAATATGATACCGATCTATCTGTTGCAGGACCAATGTTATACAAAGGAATTTATCATTTGTTTTACCAATATAATCCAAAAGGTGCAGTGTTTGGTGATAAAATGGTCTGGGCACATTCTGTATCATGCGATCTCATCAATTGGATGCATCTCCGTCATGCCCTTTGCCCGACAGAACCCTTTGACATCAACAGTTGCTGGTCTGGTTCAATTACAATCCTTCCACAGAATAAACCTGTCATTTTATACACTGGGATTGATGCTGATAATCATCAAGTTCAGAATCTGGCAATGCCAAAGAATCTTTCTGACCCATTACTTACTGAATGGATAAAATTCTCACAGAACCCTGTTATGACTCCACCTCAAGGCGTTGATGCCCATAATTTCAGGGATCCAACAACAGCTTGGCAGGGACTTGATGGAAAATGGAGAGTGATTGTTGGGAGTTGGAGCAACAACCAAGGAATGGCAATTCTATATCGGAGCAAAGATTTCTTTTCCTGGACAAAGTCTGAAAGCCCACTTTATTCAACAGATAAAACTGGGATGTGGGAGTGTCCTGACTTTTATCCTGTCCTTATTAACAGTTCGGAAGGAGTGGATAACTCAATCCTGAATCCAAACATTAAGCATGTTATGAAGGCAAGCTTTAATTCCCACGACTATTACATCGTAGGAACTTATGTCCATGAAATGGACAAGTATATTCCTGACACTAACTTCACAGGTACAAGTGTGGACCTGAGGTATGACTATGGAAAATTTTATGCTTCAAAGACATTCTTTGACAGTGTCAACAGGAGGAGAATATTGTGGGCATGGGTAAATGAGTCTGACAGCTCAGAAGACGACATCAAGAAAGGTTGGTCGGGGTTGCAGGTGAGTTGAATTTCAGTTGAATACTTGACTTAGCTCCTTTACATTTCCCAAAAGGTGTCTACATTAATTTGGACTAAGTACAAGTTAACCCATAAACAATTAAGAAATCAACATTTCATTCCAAATCCTTAAGGTGATGCTTGGCCCTATCTTTCTATATAAATCACTTCATCCAACCCTACTTGTGAATTTCCAATAAAAATAATGTGTTTTTGCAGTCCATTCCTAGGCAAATTTGGCTTGATAGCAGCGGAAAGCAACTGATGCAGTGGCCAGTCGAAGAAATCAACGAACTTCGTGGCAACAAAGTGAGTATCGCGCACAGGAAACTCGAGAGTGGATCAGTTCTTGAAGTTAATGGCATCACAGCTTCACAGGTGAATAGATAATTCCCCATATTCCAGAGTACATGCCATAATGAAGTTTTTGCATGACGATATTTTCTCTTATTTCTTAAAAGGCAGATGTAGAGATTGTGTTTGATTTACCAGAACTGGAAAATGCAGAGTTCTTGAAGGATACTATACTAGATCCTGAACTTCTCTGTTCTAATGCGAATGCATCAGTCAAAGGCAGATTTGGCCCATTTGGTTTGTTAGTTTTAGCGGCAAAGGATTTGACAGAGAAAACTGCAATTTTCTTTCGGATCTTTAGAGGCAAAAATGGATATACAGTACTAATGTGCAGTGATCAGAGCAGGTATACATGTATCTTATTTTTATTTTTCTTTTTTTCAAGTAAAAATATAGCATAAACCTTCTGCTTCAAATATTCAAAACTTCCATTAGGTCTTCTCTGAGGGATGGAGTTGACAAGACAACATTTGGTGCTCTGGTAAAAATAGATCCTCGACGTGAAAGGATTTCACTAAGAAGCTTGGTAAGTTGGGTGAAGTGTATTTGCCAGCTCATTCAGGTTTGAACTGTGATGCAACTTGCTTGTGCAATTTAAGCAGATAGATCACTCCATTGTTGAGAGCTTTACTGGGGAAGGGAGGACTAGTATTACCACTAGAGTTTATCCTACTTTGGCCGTCCATGAAGGAGCTCACTTGTATGTATTTAATAATGGAACAAAGAGTGTGGTCGTTTCAAGGTTGGATGCTTGGAGCATGAGCAATGCTCGGATCAAACAATATGAAGACTCAAGCCGTCAATCATCATGCTATGATGCTCTGCAGTTAGTTTCAACAATGAATTCCGTGGGGGCAACAGATGCAAGATCTAATGAATAAAATAGGGGTCTCGACAACAAATTATAAAGTTTACTTCGATTTAAGGGTAGAATGTGTTGGTTTATAAATTAAAATTGTTTTTTTTAATCTCATATGTATTTGTCTAATAAACTTCCTCACAAGATAAAATCTATTAATTAATTATATTTGCAAATAAAATAATGACTATATCATAATTATAAGATTTATATTATATTTATATATTACCCCTAAATTATTCCTAATCGTTGCACTATTAAGGTTAACATTAATAGAGTATACAATTAGCATATCCTATATCTCCTTTTGTAAAAGTCGTCTTTCTTATAAATTAAAGTATGAACAAATATACAATGTTTATTAGAGAAGAGGTTTATTGAACTAACATTTTAGGATAATTTCATACGGGACAATACTTATTTGTCTATAAAGATGTTCATTGTGATTATTGTATAAATGTTTTTTTAATTTAAGATCTGCAAAATATCTCATATAAGAATTGTTTGATAGCTTGATGATTAGTAATAATTAGATATAACATAAATAAGATTTGGCACTCTAAAATAATCAAGAAAAATGTTCAATTATTCTCAATTAGTATTAATTTGATAAATCTTTAGCCAAATTATTCTCAATTAGTATTAATTTGATAAATCTTTAGCCAAAGTAGAATAATATGGAAAATATTTTTCAAATAACATTAAACATATTACTAATGCTAGAGAATTAGTGTAATTTAGCCAAAGTAGAATAACATGGAAAATATTTTTCAAATAACATTAAAAGATTATATTACTAATGCTAAAGAATTAGTGTAATTGGACTAAAATAAAGTAGATGTTGTATTGAAATATTGTATGATAGAAGAATTGAATTATATATTACAAAATCATATAGAGAAAGATTAGTTAAAATACCTTTAACATTTTTAATATTTGGTGATCACGATGTATTAGTAGACATTAATGTTAATTTATAGATATAAAATTTTCAATTAGAGTTAAACATAAATTCAGTTCCTTTAATTTCAATTTATGTTCATTGTCAATATATTTAAGAATTTAATGGGTTATAGGCATAGAACAAGTGCAGAGAGAAAATATAATTTAATCAAATTGGACTTGATAATAAAATTTAAAAAATATTAAGGCCAAATATAAGATATTTGATAAATAAGGATCAATATTAACTATTGAATCTTATTGAAAACTAATTAATATTTAATTAGAGTTAATTGTAATTTTAATTAACATAGATTATAAAAATTATAATTATAATTCAATTCAATTACTAAAATGGCTAAGCTCAATTATAAATAGATGTAGATAAATAGATATAGATTCTTTCAGAGTGGGTACTTTTGGCACACTCCTCTTTGCACTGCTTATTGAGTTCTCTCAAACTTATGTGTGTGGATATTATTAGAGGATGATACTTATATGAGTATGGTGATTTATCATCAACCTATTTTAGAGATTGGTTTGGGGATAGAGATATAAAAAATGAAATTAAGATTCGTAATAAGTTACAATTTGTGATTTGTGATTTGTGATTTGTGATTTATTATATTTATTAATTAGGTCAATTAAAATGATTTTGGGTGATGAGAGATCATGAAAAAAATTTATTTTCTTTTGTACATATGATGAGATCACGTCATTATTTTCCAACAAAGATATCATAATAGACTTTAATTATGTATTTCATTTAATTGTATCCATATTAATTTTGAAATTAAAATTGTTAGGTGTCACAATCCTTATACTGGTCTTAATCATATTGAATTAAATTATAAATCTTAAAAAGTTCCATGTCTCTCAATTATTTAAACCTAGCTCCTTTCACGCGTAAAAGTTACCTACATTGACCAAGCCACGATATAAACATCCTTTTGTGGAAGTAGTTTCACAACACTAAAGATTACAACAATCTGTAATGATCACCACCAACCAATGATGATCATTATTGGTGATGACCTTTGACAAGCATTAACAGGAGCAAAATGTGGCGACTTATATATGACATGTTTGTGCCAAAGGGATCAATTCTCAGGTAAGGTTGGTATGGCTAATGATAATTGGAGATGGTTTTCTCGTTTTTGAGAAATGATTAATTATATGTTTGGTTGGCGGCAGGATGAGCATTAGAGCTAATGATTGGTTTACAGTTTTATGGTGGATAGGATTGGGCTTAGATGTGGGGATGATAATGTATAAGATGGAATTATGCCTAATACTAAAGCCAATTAAGTATTAGATTGAAATAAAAAGCTAAAATTTTTAGGTTTTGGCCTTTTGTCACCTCAGCTTAGGTAGCGAATATTGTTTCTTAATTAAGTTGACACCCTATTTAGATACGAGGATAATATATCATGAGTTTGGATTAAACTTAAACTAGGGCAAGAATAACGGCTATTTGGATATTGGGTTAATATAACTTATGTTAGGAATAATGTACTCTAAAATAGAGTAAGGCTTTCTTAATTAAAAATACCCATGCTAAATTGAATTTAAAGTGATTTTAAAATGTAAATAAATTTTAAAACAAATAAATTATTTCTCTTAATCATTAACAATTAAAATATAGGGTTAAATTCATAAGACTCTTTGAGGTTTGACAAATTATCAAATTAATACCTCATTTTTTAAAACTTTCAAATACCGCCCAATGTTTTAGTTAATATATTATCTGTCCCCCATCGTCAAGTTGTCATTAAAACCCTATTTATATACACAAAAATAATGTTGTTTTGAAGTTTGAGAGTCTAAAGAATTTTACCTAATTAAGGACTAAATTCAATGGACCCTCTTTGGTTTTACAAATTATCATTCTACTCCTTAATTTTTAAAAACTATCAATAACCTCATATTGTTTTTAAAAACGACATTGTTTTTATGTGTATAAATAAGGTTCTTAACGTCAACTTAATGGTGGGGGATAGTTTGTCAAACCTTCAGGGTCCTAAAAAATTATCCTAAAATAAAATATATTCCTAATTGCAATTTAGGAAATTATTTTTTGAATTAAAATTGATCATATTTTAATTTTATTAAAATTAATAGTTAGTCATATTTTTTAATTAAGAAAATGTGTTTTCTTAATTTGTCTAAGAAAGGTGTTTCCTAATTTAAAGTTGATTATTTCAATTTGATTGAAACTTACTAATTTAAATTTTTTATTATTTTTATACAAGTTCATTATTCTATTTAATTTATAAATTCTTTCGTTATTAATCTAAATAATATATTTCTTAATTGATTAACCGAGGTATTTTGTTAATTAAATTTAAATAATTTAGTTTATTAATTAAGAAAACTAATTTATGTTAATTTATTAGAAAATAATATTTTAATTAATTAAAGGATAAAATTTCTTATTAAAAAGAAATTAATCTATGATTAAATAATATAAATGACATTCTTAATTAAATTTAGAATAGCTTTTTTATTTAATTTTGAAAGTAATTTCCTTTTAATATTATAATATATTTTTAATTAAAAAATTATTGTTAATTCTATTAGAAAACTATTTTTCTAGTTATATTAAATGTCTTCAGTAAAGTGATGAATAAAATTGGGAGTCATTATAAAAAAGATATGATCTCTACCTCCCATCCTATTGGCTTCTCCTAACAATAAGCTCCCTCCCCCTCGCCCTCTCTCCTCTTTTTTCTTCCTCTCCCCCCTCTTTTTTCTTCTAATGTTTCCTTGGCTCCATTCTCTCCTTTTTGTGGTCCTTCATTGCCCTTGGCGTCCTCTTCAAGCTTCCTCTCCCTTCCTTTTGGTGATTTCGCTTCTCCCTAAGCTCCCTTTAATGTAAACTTCCCACTGTTATCTCCCATCTAAGTAGCTCCCTCTTAGGATCCTAAGGTAGTGGTACCTCCCTCTTCTTCTCTTGAACCTTAGATTAAGGTGGTTAAGACTAATAATTAATGGGAGTAGTTATTTTACTTTCCTAGTTCTAAAGTTGATGGTATTATCTTACAACCTTTACAGGTTTTGTAAGCTAGTGTTATTTGCTAGTCAATCTCTTTAGTTAGATTTTTCTTAAAAAAAAGACCATCTTTTCCTCAAATGCAACTTTAGTCTATGACTAAATGGAGCAAGTTAGGGTTGGAGAAAACTTTGCTCACTAAAGAGGATGCTTCCATCTTCAAGTTCTTAAATGAAGTCAATCTTTTAAATATCTTAAGGCTCTGTTTGGTTCAGAGGTTAATAATGGGATGGAATGAATGTAACACACTTCTATCGTCTGGAATGAAGTTTTATAATGGAATGGAATGAATGGGGAGGGTTATGTTACGTTCCATTCCATCCTAAACAGTAAAAATAAGAAACCTCCGATTCGAGAGGTTTAAGATGGAACGTAAACTAATAAACATACACTACCTAATATACCATCAATAAATTTTCATAATAACATTATTTATCCTTACTAATAACAACGAACACAATATCTTGGACCATTGTGCCGGTCGTTGGCCGTCATTATTGTAGCTGGGGAAGAGCGTTGGCAGGGGAGGAGCATGTTCAGAAGAGCATCTTTACTTCAACTTCAGGTACATATTTTGCTTTTTGAGTTACGTTTGTTGTGCTGCGTGTAGACGTGATTTGGGTGTTGTATGCTTTTGATTGTTGAGGATGAAAATCAAGAAGCTCTGTGCATTTTTGAACATCGATTGTGGAAAATAAATTGAGCATGTCCCCTTGAGGGAAATTCATAACCAACGAGTTTCTTGAATTACACGATTTCTAAAAAAAACATTATAAGTGGTTGTGTTGAATTGAAGCTAAACGTGGAAGATAGTTTTTTCCAAACACTGGGTTTCTAGATGAATGCCATAGTTATTGAAGGACTAGAAAATCGAAGCTTGTTTAATACCATCTCAGAACCAAACAACATAACTGGTGTGATTCTAGATGACTGGTGTGATTCTAGTTTTTGGTAATATTGGCAACTTATTCCGTCTTGCTTTCACCAATAATAATTTCACTGGTCAACTTCCTTCATCAATCTTTACCGTCAGAAAACTTTCTCATTTTGATCCCTCACAAAATAAAATGGAGTGTGGCCTTCCAAACGATAGTTTTTTCCAAACACTGGGTTTCCAGATGAATGCTATAGTTACTGAAGGACTAGAAAATCGAAGCTTGTTTAATACCATCTCAGAGCTAAACAACATGATTGGTGTGATTCTAGATAACTGGTGTGATTCTAGTTTTTGGTAATATTGGCAACTTATTCTGTCTTGCTTTCACCAATAATAATTTCACTGGTCAACTTCCTTCATCAATCTCCAGCCTCAGAAAACTTTCTCGTTTTGATCCCTCACAAAATAAAATGGAGTGTGGCCTCCCAAAGGAGATATGTATTGTTTCTAATCTCACCTATCTCGACTTATCATATAACTCCTTTAGCGAGATACCATCTTGTTTGTTCTCTCTCCTAACTTTATTGACACTTTACCTCAATAATAACAAACTCACGGGGGAGCTTGGTGAATTTAAATCCAAGTCCTTGACAGATATAAAGATGAATGACAAAATGATTCAGGGCAAGATTCCACCATCAATCTTCGGATTAACAAATCTTACTAATCTCAATCTTCAATCAAATAACTTACGTGATTCCAACTATATAATGAAAAATATTAATTTTTTAATATATTTAGATTTTTTACATTATAGATTAAGCTCCAAAAAATTCATAGAAATTCATGTTAAACTGTCATCTATGTATATATACTCTCAAAAATCTGCATTTTGGTCACTTTGGCACTTGTATTTGATATTTCTGCAGATTTGTGTAGTAATGGAAGTCAATTTTCATCACTTTTTGTGTCACCTATATTTCATAATATATACTCAAAAATCTGCGTTTTGGTCACTTTAGCACTTGTATTTGATGTTTCTGCAGATTTGTGCAGTAATGGAAGTCAGTCTTCATCACTTTGGGTGTCACCTATATTTCATAGTATATACTCAAAAATCTACATTTTGGTCACTCTAGCACTTGTATTTGATGTTTCTACAGATTTGTGCAGTAATGGAAGTCAATCTTCATCACTTTAGGTGTCACTTATATTTTCCCTATGAAATTATCAGTTGGCTTGGCATATTACCTTTCTTCTGATTTTTCATAATTTTCTCCATAATGTTTGCATCAGCTTTTGAGAACATTTTTTCTGTTTTATGTTTTTTTTAGTAAGCTTGCTACTTGTTGGAAGAGATGGTAGTGGTCATTGACACCATATTTATTTGAATATTTCTCTCTACAGTACCAAAATAATGAAAAATTGGTCCATCATAAACATGTGCAGGAAAAGTGTGAACAGAAGAATGTCATAATGAAACAATCTTGTTGTTTAGAGTTAGACCTAAAATAAGAAAACTTTCATGCTTATACTGGAGTGTACATCACATCATTATCAATTATGTTCGGTTTGCTGGACATTTTAGCAACTTGGGAATTGTACTATTCAGTCATGAGTCATGGTTCATCTATTCATAAATGATTATATCCCATTCCTTTCTTGAAATTTATAAAGATTCCATGAAGTTTGTATTTGCAGATACATGTATGTGATGCGTAATCTAACACTGTTTTCAGTAAAATTGGAGTTTTTTTCAAGAACTAGGTTGATATTTTGGCCTTTTCAATGATTCCTAAGGAATTTGCAACTTTATGATGCTGCTTCTGCCAACTTTAGTGTTACATTAAAAACATATGCTTCTTATAGCATGCTGATTACAAAGCTCCCCTTGTCAAACTCCTGATACCTCAAATCCTTTTTGTTAAGCTCAACTCCTCTCTGTTTCTTCATATCCACTTGTGTCAAAATGCTTATTAAACTACCTTCGTCATGGATATGAAGAGCATGAACTCTCCATCAACTCAATTTGTCACCTCAATATATATGTATACATACATACATACATATATATATATATAAGTGTGTGTGTGTGTGTCCCAGGTATGCTAGTTGCTACAAAGTTTTTGAAGCAATTTATATGATAAAAAGTACAAATTAGCACTGATCATGTTTGGTTCCTTATGAATCTCATAGAAAAGAATCCACGGGATTACCATTCCTTGAGCTGATTTAGATGTTTGCTACAATTGATACTTATAACCAATTTGACATTTGTATAATATTGAAAAGGGGATGACTGGTAAATGTTCATTGACATGGAATTTTTCAACCAGTTGATCCTTTTATCTGTTTTGTTTTTTCATTTTTTTCACAAACATCGTAGACCGAGGATAGTTGAGTGATTACTTACAAGTGTGATTTTATGAAATAACAATAGGGAGAACGCTACTGTTGATTCAAAAGTGCGATTTTGTATATGATACTTTAATGTTCAACGATATCACTTGAAAGAATATTCAAGGAATCTTCTACGAAATGCTTGTGAATTATTCAATTATCGACATTCATCATTGCGTAACATTATCGAAAAGACATTTTGTGTGTTAAAAAAATGGTTCTTAATTATAGCATCCACCACAGAACCATCCTATGGCATTTAGACTCAAAAAATATTATTATGGCTTAATTCATTATGCACAATTTCTTAATTGGCCCATATCCAGATGATCCATTTCTTAATAAAGAGTACGATGGAAGGAAAAATGATAACCAAGATGGGTATGAAAATTACGACGAAGATGATGCACACAGTGGAGAAATTATAAGAGATAAAATGGCTGCTCATATATGGGCTGATTACATTTTAGGATAGATATTGCCGCATCACAATAAATTTATGTTTTTGATTATTTTATATTGGTTTAAAAATATGTATTGGCTACTTATATCTAAATATGACGCTATTTATTAGTGTTATTAATGTTTTCATATGCAATTGTGTCTTTGTAATGCTTATTCATTATTCTTGCCTTTTATATTATTTGGAAATATTTGAAGCTTCAATATTGTAAATGCTTTTGATATAAATTTCAGATTTTGTAGTTAAACTTGGGACATACAAAATGCCACCTCGAAGAGAGGCGTGCTTTTGGGAATCAAGCTATAGATGATGTTTTGGTTGATGCATACTTGCACCAGCATCGACAAGGCAATCGTGTTAGTGGGACTTTCACATCATATGCACTTGATAAAATTGAAGCTGAACTAAAGGAAAAATTTCCAGATAAAGGCGATAAGGAAAAAACAAAAAATTGGAACAAGATTATTAAAAACAAATGAAGTAAGTGTTTTAATTTATTTTCAAATGATGGTAGTGGATTTGCATGGACTCCGTTAACAAATATGTGGACTGCTGAGATAAAAGTGTGGGAGATCTTAATTCAGGTGAACTTGTTTAATAATTTGTTGGAAGAAAATATGATATATATTGTGATTTGGTTTATTTATTAACTTATTTTTGTAACAGGCTAAACCAGAAGCTGTTGAGTGGAGACAGAAGCCTTTTCATAACTATGAGAAGATGGTAGAGATTTACGGACGTGATAGAGCAACTGGCGAGCATGCTAAAACAACATAAGAGATAAGAAGGCACACCATTTTTGTCGATAGTGAGTTTTCCAACACCATGGATGAAAATGATGACATGTTGCATTACAATGACTTCAATGTGGAAGACAATGTAACGATGGATAGTGATCGCACTAAATCTCCAATGGGAATGCCAACTCATTCACAAAATCCAAACCTGGGAACATCAAGGAAAAGTAAAAACAAAGCAGATGATTATTGCTTTTTGACGATTATTGCTCTTTGAATAATATCCTTGTGAACTACAAGTACCACCAGAATACAAGTTGGTTATTACTTGATTTTATGGCATTTGATCCTGTTGTCTATTTTACTAATCTAATTCCTTT
>JANQBM010020345.1:0-11623 GCA_025594535.1 Erythroxylum domingense | reverse complement strand
GAGAGAGGGACTAACCAAGTTTGGAGGGAGAGAGGAGGAGGAGAGAGAGGCGTCTTCGAGGTCAGTGAGAAGTGCAGTGAAGGAGTCCCACCAGAGAGACTAATCAAGTTTGAAGGAATTTTGGCTCTTTATTGAATTTTTTGTTGAAGCTTCATTCATACTTCATCGACCTAAAGTAAAGCTGCACGGTTAAAGAAAAATCAAATTCTCACCCAAACGACGAGCCGTATCACTTAAACGGCATGTCGTAGCAGTAGATAGGAGCTGGTGGAGGAAGATTAAGCTTTGGTGGGCAAGGTGTTTTAGGTAATGGAGGAAGTAGCTTGTGATGAAGGAAGGAATGGTCGAAGCTCTTCAATATGGCTGATGTTTCAATTTTGGATGCTTGAAGTGAGGCACAGGAAGGCTGAAGTGCAGGTTGTTGGTGAGAACCTCAGCTTCCCACCTGGAGAAAACATCTGTTCACCGCCTGTTTCTGACTTGAACACAATCTTTGTGGACTCTATACCACCGTCTGCGACGCATGGACTGGCTGATACACCGTGAAGTTGCGCATAGCATTCCTGCTTCAACTTCCTGTCATTCGCAAGTTCATTTGGAAGGGAAACTCTGAACTTTCCCTCTTCGTCAAGTTCCCTTGCAAACCCGAATCATTTCGAAAACTAAACAAATTCAACTTTTGCTCATTAACTCAAGTTGTGCCAGACTACTTTGCAAATCCTAGTTAGAAATGCTTAATTTCACATGAGGCAAAAGTTTAAAGATACTAATTGAAAAATGGTTATATTCCTTAAATAAAAGTGTGATGGGAAATTAATTTACCATTTCTTTTAAGGTCCATGCCTATGAATTAAGATTTAACTATGTTCTGCACGCTATCCTCCAAGCTTGATCACGTTGCTCATTCCCTGTCCAACATGGCGGGGTCATCTTCTGGTGTCCTGGGACGTGCGCCACCAAGGCCAGATGTTGAGGGTTCCGACTTCAAGACTACTAAGATGCGTATAGATGCTCCCAAATTTGATGGAAAGGATCCTCGTGGGTGGGTCTTTCAAGTGGAAGAGTATTTCAATTTTTTTGACACTCCAGCCGCACAACGTCTGCGTTTTGTCGGGGTTTTAATGGAGGGATCCACCTCTGATTGGTTTCGTTATGTGAAGCAAAATAATCTCCTCAGCACTTGAGATGACTTTTTGTTGGCACTGCAAACCCTTTTTGATCCAAAGTTTTATCAAAATGTTGTTGGTATTTTGTCTAAATTAACGCAGCGCTCATCCGTAATGACTTACCAGACGGAGTTTGAACATTTGTTGACACAAGTGCATGGGGTTCGTGAAGTTGATTTGATCGCGATGTTTGTCGTTGGATTGCGTAGTCCCCTGGATCGTGAGGTTCAGTTGCGCAACCCCCATTCGTTGGCCCAGGCCTTTGCACTGGCACGGGAACTTGAAGCAGTTTGAAGTGATTATTTGGCTGGGCATTCCACTGTTGATCGACGTGCATAGCAAACCCCTACTGCTCGACCTATCGCCGCAGCCGCTCCTCCCCAGTTGCCGGCACCTGCACCACCACAAGGTACTGACAAATCTATTCCCATTCGTAGATTATCCCAGGCTGAGAAAGCAGCACGAATTTCTAAGGGTCTCTGTTACAATTGTGATGAAACCTGGTCTCGGACACATAAGTGCACTCCGAAATTTCTGTGTTTATTGGTTGATGAATCTGATGAGGGGGACATAGTTGACGATCCGCTAAATGATGCAATTATCACTGGTAATGTCTCTTCCTTGCACAGTCTTGCGGCTGCGTCGAACCCACGATCTTTGCGACTTCTGGGCACCATTCGAGACTCCACCGTTCATGTTTTGATTGATAGTGGGAGCTCCCACAACTTCATTCAACCTGCAGTAGCTAAGAAACTCCGACTGTCTTTGGCTCCGATTACTCCTTTTCAGGTTTACGTCGGCAATGGGGAATCTCTGCTTTGTACCCACCATTGCCAGGCCGTTCCATTAATTCTTCAAGGGTTTTCGTTTGATATTGATTTGTATGTTTTGCGCATTCATGGACCCAATGTGGTTCTCGGTATACAATGGCTGCAACTCCTAAGGACAGTGTCACATGACTATGCCAAGCTCCTTATGGAATTTTTCTAGGATGGTCAGAAGGTTGTTCTATGTGGTGACGTTGTGCCCCCTCGCACAATTTCATTTAACCAGCTCCAGGCCCTCACAGCCTCTCCCGATTTGGTGGGTTGTTATGAGCTTCTGCTAATATCCCCAGAGTTGTCGACAGTTTCTCCGGCCACTCTTGATTTTCTGTCCAACCTTCTGCCGGAAGTTGTGTTTGTCCTGCGCAATTTTGCGCCAGTCTTTTCGCCACCAGTCAGCTTACCGCCCAAGCGGTTTTTTGATCACGGCATTTCTTTAGTTCTTGGCGCTGGACCGGTTAATGTCGACCTTCCAGATACCTGCACTTCCAGAAATCGGAGATTGAAAAACAAATCCGGGACATGTTAGACCAAGGAATTATACAGGTCAGCCGTAGTGCTTTTTCCTCACCAGTGTTGCTCGTCAAAAAGAAGGACGGCTCTTTTTCATTCTGTGTTGATTATCGGGCGTTGAATGCAGTCACTGTACCTGACTGATTTCCTATCCCGACAGCTAACGAGCTTTTTGATGAATTTGTTGATGCCAGATATTTCTCAAAGCTTGATTTGTGCTCGGGGTATCATCAGATCCGAATGTGCGAGGAGGATATTTTTAAGACGGCCTTTCGAACACATGAAGGGCACTATGAGCTCCTGGTGATGCCCTTTGGTCTCACCAATGCGCCGTCAACTTTCCAGGCCTGCATGAACCACTTGTTCGCTCCGTTCCTGCGGAAGTTTGTCATTGTATTTTTTGATGACATCCTGGTGTATAATGCATCTTTGACTCTGCATCC
The DNA here is from genome assembly GCA_025594535.1 of Erythroxylum domingense. Classification (NCBI taxonomy): domain Eukaryota; kingdom Viridiplantae; phylum Streptophyta; class Magnoliopsida; order Malpighiales; family Erythroxylaceae; genus Erythroxylum; species Erythroxylum domingense. The sequence goes on along the minus strand of JANQBM010020345.1, from coordinate 8,677 downwards.
CAACCATCTCACGGCGGTCCTGCGCCTTTTGTCGTCTAACCAATTTTATGTGAAGTTCTCTAAGTGCTTGTTTTGCAGATCACAGGTTGATTATTTAGGACACATTATCTCGGCTGGTTCGTTATTGGCTAGTTCGTTATTGGCCGACCCTTCTAAAATTGAGGCAATGGTGAACTGGCCTACCCCGTCTTCTTTGCAGCAGTTGCGTGGTTTTCTAGGCTTGACGGGGTATTATCGTCGTTTCGTCCTACATTATGCTTAGATTACGAGCCCTTTGACCGATTTACTGTGACGTGATGGTTTTTCCTGGTCCTCTGAAGCCGAGGCAGCTTTTAAGGCATTGAAGCTTGCCATGTCTTCTACCCCAGTGCTCCATTTAGCAGATTTTTCTAAAACATTTGTGATGGAGTCGGATGCCTCGGGTACTGGGATTGATGCGGTAATATTACAGGAGGGTCATCGTATTGCTTTTTTCAGCAAGAAGTTGGGGCCTAAACGTTTGCTGACATCCACGTACCATAAGGAGCTTTATGCCATTGTTGAGGCGGTGCAGAAATGGTGCCAGTACCTATTGGGTCAGGAGTTCATTATTCGCTCAGACCAGCGCAGCCTACGTGAGTTACTACACCAGGTGATCCAAACTCCAGACTAGCAGTTCTATATCCTCAAGCTTATGGGTTTCAAGTTTCGCATTGAGTATAAGCTCGGGGCCTCCAATCGGGTTGCAGATGCTTTATCACGGGTGGAGGATGCTAAGTCAACACCACATTTATTGCCATTATTTTGCCAGCCGTCACCTATTTTCCTTGAGAATTTACGTCGGGAAAATAGCTCATTGCTGGATCTGCTCGAGCACCATGAAGCTGCCGCCCGGAATGCCCTATCACCACCTTTTGCTATCCACAACGGACTGGTTTATTATAATCATCGCCTTTGCCTTGGGTCTGATTCGGTATTGAAGACAGCCTTGCTGCAGGAATGCCACGCTTCCCCTATGGCCTGGCACCCCGGTTTTGCGCACTTTTCAGTGCTTAGCTCAGTCCTTTTATTGGCCCCGCATGCGCCAAGATGTTCGTCGCTTTATGCAAGCTTGTTTCATGTGCCAGACTATTAAGTACTCGACCCAGCCTCCTCCTGGTCTTCTCCAGCCCTTGCCTATTCCTTCTCGAGTATGGGACCAGGCCTCCATGGATTTCATCACCGGGTTACCTCCTTCTCGGGGTTTCACTGCTATCTTGGTCGTGGTGGATCGTTTGACCAAATATGCTCACTTTGGACCCTTGCTGACTTCTTTTGATGCACCACGCATTGCTCAGTTATTCGTGGACATCGTGGTATGTCATCATGGTTTTCCTTCCATTTTGTTATCTGATAGGGATACTATATTCCTCAGCCATTTTTGGGAAGAGCTATTTCAGCTTAGTGGCACTACTCTCCAGCATAGCACTGCTTATCACCCCCAGACGGACGAGCAGACGGAGGTTGTTAATAGGTCCTTGGAGCAGTACCTACGGGCTTTCACTCATGACAGGCCTAGTCGTTGGTCACTTCTTCTTCCTTGGGCAAAGTTTGCACTTAATACCAGTTAACATGACTCCATTAAGATGTCTCCCTTTCAGGCTCTTTATGGACGTCCTCCTCCTACCATAGTGCCTTACACTGATGCCCAAAGTCCTTTGCCAGCAGTGGATGACTTGCTCAGGGAGAGGGACGATCTACTTCGTGTCCTTCATGATAATATTTTGGACTCACAGCGTCGCATGCAGGCTAGCGCCAATAAGCATCGTAAGGACTTGGAATTTGCGGTGGGTGATCTTTTCCTTCTGAAGTTGCAACCCTATAGGCAACATTCGGTGGCCCGACCAAAGTCATATAAGCTAGCTTGCTGCTACTATGGTCCATTTGAGGTTTTGGCACGTATTGGGAAGGTGGCGTACCGTCTGAAGCTCCCTGATGAGGCCCGCATTCACCCAGTTTTCCATATCTCACTCCTACGGCCCTTTGTTCCCTCGTCGACTTTGCCTGCACCATTGACTTTACCTGACGAATTAATTCATGGTCGACCAACTTCCTATCCTACTTCTATCCTCGACGTGCGCAATGTCTTGCACAACAATGTTCCAGAGGAGCAATGGTTGATCTCGTGGTCCGATGGTGGGACGGCTGATGCTACCTGGGAACCTGCTTCACAGATTCGTGCCCATTTTCCAGACCTACACCTTGCGAACAAGGTGCCTCTTGATGCGCCGAGGAATGATATGACTACACTTATGGATAGTGATGCGTCTGCCATTCCAGATCTGCGTAGAAGCACTAGAGACCGACGCATACCAGCTCGCTTTCGAGATGAGGACTAAAGTGACTTTTCATGCATTATTTTCATTTACGTATTTTACTATTTGATAGTTACTGTTTACGGTGTTTCCATGTGGGTTTGATAAAACGGTGATAGAGGGTTATTCCCTTCATTATGGAAATAAAGACGTAACTTCCTTCTTTGTTCTAAACCCTAAAAAACAACACTCTATCGCTTGAGCATGTAGGTATGGAACACTAAAATGAAAGCCATTTTTTATAGAAAGAACTGAACACGAATGTTTTAAAAGGTGTGAGCTTGTCTAGCTTATAAGGTGTATGTCTTAAAGTGGCAGGTGGAATTGGATTGACGAGCATAACAACAAACACAAATTCATTAATAAGTCATAGTGTTTAAATGGTCAGTAAATTGAAGCAAACACCAAGCGTTTAACATAAAAAGAAAGAACACATGCCAAAGACAACTTATTGGCAATTCCTAATCATGTTTAAATACTTCACTTATGAAGAACCTAAGATGTATTACTCATAAGAACATTTAAAGCACTAATTATCTTTTTAATTCTTTATCCCGACAGTCAGCATTAACTCTCATGTTCTCTTCATTTCTTCTAATGTAAACCTCTTTATAGAGATTCAAGAATCTCTATTTCACCCTCCTCCTGAAATCAAATATTCAATTATTGAAGTATAAGTTCTAATAGTCAATTTATAATGCAAAATCTAAAAATGATTGTAATACAAATCTTACCTCGTCAAGCACACATCCAATATGAGCAGTGTAGTAGCATGTCTTGCAAGAATAAGCAGCATGTTTTGGATTCCTCAATTCCTCACAAGCATGACAATAATATTCAACTTGTCTTTCTTCATTAATTGAATCCATTAAAATAAGGGGATGGACATGGCACTCGCTCTTAACATTCTTTGGTATTGGTATGCAATCAATGTGTAGGTTAATATTACACTCCAAACAACGATAAAACGATTCATTGCAACCTGTGGAACACTTTTTGCAGCTAAACTTCACTTGATAGTAACCATGATTTATAATTATATCTTCAGCCACAAAGCAGAAAAGTTTGTGCTCGTGAAACTTATGTTGAAGACCAGATGTTGGGTACTTGACACATTTGATATCAAGCTCAAAATTACATTCTGCACACTCATAACCAATACGTGAATAATTTGTGCAAGCTTTGCAAGTAACTTCTCTGACCTTAAAATGCAGGAGATGTTGGATGTGAAAGGGATGCTGAATATACTGGGGTTTGAGTTCATCAAAGCAAGATTTATGAAGAAAAAAGTCACATGAATAACAACAGTAAGTTGGACCTAAAATTAGCAACTGACATGCTGAGCAATGAACCTTGTGTTTCTCATAAATAAAGGCAAATCTAAGGTTATGCTTGTGGGAGAAATGGAGAAATCCAACTTTACTCTCATTATCATTCAACTTTTGATAATGGTTGCTCGTGGAAGGGATTCCTTGAGCACACATCCTGTCGAGGGAAAAACTACATTCTTCACAGCGGTAACACATGTCACTTTTATGGTAGACTTGACATCCATCACATATAAATCTTTTGCAAAAGTCTCCTCCTTGGATAAAAAGAGGGTGTTCATGAAGATTGTGTTTTATTTTGAAGGGCAACTTTGCACATTCTTTATGCAAAAGAATTTGACAGAACGAGCATCCATAGCTTGAACAATTCTTCACAAACTCTTTGCATAGATAGCATTGGAAGATAGATATATCTTCAAAATAGTTCAAAATATGATCATTAAATTTATCTTTAATCTGCATAAAGCAAAAACAAAAAAAGAGAGAGAAATATAAGTTTAAGTTAATTACAATAAACATTTTTCATATTTAATATTATTCTTTTTAACATATCTTCTTTAATTTTAATTTTATGAAAAGAGTTATTGTGCATGATATTATTTAGTTATATATATCATTTTTATGTTATTCTATAATGTATAGTATTATAAATCAATGCATTGTAATTAATATGAATTTTAAAATTAATATATTTACTTTATATTATAATTTAATAATTGATAAAGTATGAGAACTTGTATATATTTGATTAATTACATCATTTTAATAAAAATTGATATCGTAGAAAATCATTTTAAAACATATTTCAATACTAAAATGATAATAATATAAAAGAAAATTGATTTACGAAAATAAAAAGAATATCAAATAGATTTGTATCTATATTATTGATAGTTTAGAATAAAGTAGTAGTTTAATATACTGTTTGCATCGAATTTACATTTTTATTTATTCAATTTATTACATAAATGACTAACAAATTTGTGTGTCTATGGTAACAAATTAAAGTATGGTAGTAGTTTATAGATACTCACTAGGAGTTGCTTCATGCACCGTGGACTAATTGAAAGCTTAGCCAAGTCAGGGAACTTTTCTTCGTCATCTTCCTCTATCATGTGATTATGCTCAATTTCATTTAACTGCATAGTACGACAAGAAAAAAGATAATGAAATAGTTGACTAAGACAAGGATCTTAAAAAACTAGAAAAAATGACCAAGTAAAGTTTTACCTCGGTTGATAATACACATTCAATGTGAGCTGTGAAAATATGACCCGTATCAGTACACTGTTGACATGAATAAGCATGATATCTTGGATTTCTCTTGTTCTCACAAGTATAACAATAATACTGATCTTTAGATTCATCAATGTCATCCTCTGTTAACGGATCCATGAGAGTTAGAGGATGAATGTGAGAATCGTGCTTCAATTCTTTTGGAATTCCAATGCATTCCATATGAAAATGTGCCCCGCATTCCACACAAGTGTAGAGTGTTCTCTCGCAATTCGCACTACAAATGTTGCATTCAAATGTAGGGCGGTCATCTTCTATCCACTCCTCGTAATAAAAGAGGTCGTGTTGGTGGTACTCTTTATTCTTGTGTGCAGATATTACCCACTCCGAAGGCACGACGTAATAATAGAGGTCGTGTTGGTGGTGCTCTTTATTCTTGAGTGCAGATATTACCCCCAAATTATTGATGGCACAATGGGTATCAAGGCAAAAGGAAGGACACAAATGACATCGGTATATCAGCGACTTTGCAACCTTGCCACAAGCTCTACAGAATTCTCTAGGACCTTCGAGTAAAATATTGTGAGAAGGGTGATAAGGGTGTTTTATTATTCGTGGCAGTTCCGCACAAGATTTATGCAAATAAACTGAGCATTCAGGGCAACCATAACTTGGGCCTGAAAGTGGCAATCTGCATCCTCCACATTTTAGATAAAAGTCACTAGTATAATTGAAGAAACTTAGCGGATGTACATCGTGGTTAAAATACCAAATTTGGGTCTTCGCCTCATCTTCAATTGATCTTTGAATTGTAGTCTCTCTTAAAAAAGCACATTTGAAACCAATTTTGAAGTCACATGTTTTGCAAATAGCCTTAAAAGTGCCACTGCACAAATCTCTGCACTGATCACAGATGAACTTCCCACGATGATATTGAACAGAAACTGAGTGATGCGAGTGACAAGGGTGTTGTACTTCACATTCTTGTTGGCTAATTTCGACGCATTTCTTATGAAGGTAGAACTTACAGAGAAAGCAACCATATGCTAGATCCAGTAGTTCCCTGTCGCATAGCTTGCAACTATTAGAAGGAAAAGCCCGTCGCTTTCTGGATCTGAAATTGAAGAGGAACAGCGTATGAGGATGAGCGTCATGGGAAATCTGAGTTTTTGTATCTGGAGAAAGTGATGCTGTGACTTGTTGGAAGTCATCGTTATCTGGTGAAAGAGCGCATTCGCAATCCAGTATCAACCCGCACTCTGAGCATTTATAATAATTAGGAGTTCTGATGAAGTCCCCGCAACAATCACAATAAAGGTGAGAACGGAAGTATTTTGTTTGAAGGGTTAGAGAATGATCCTGTTGCAAGTGCAGGGAATGAGCTCGTATCTCAGGAGGTAAAGAAGCACAGAATTTGTGAACCCAAATGCCATCACAAATTTCACAGAAATATACAGGACCATCATCCACGATTTCGAAGCAGACATAGCACTCAGGATAGTCTTCTTCATCATCAGACACTGCATAGTCTTCTTCATCATCTAATTCTGCATGTTCTTCTTCATCATCTAGCTCTGCACATTCTTCATCATCTAATTCTGCATGTTCTTCTTCATCATCTAGCTCTGCACATTCTTCATCATCTAGCTCTGCAACTTCTAAGTAACCATCTACCTTTCTTCTATTTCTTTCATCTCGTTTGAAAAACTTGAGCAAAATCTGGGAGAAATTCTCCTTGTTTTGATCACAAAAGGTCAAGACATGATGATGCTGAAACTGAATCTCCATTATCAGAAGTTTAAACTGATTGTGATTGACGAGAAAGGGAAAGCAAGTGAAGGGTATACAACGGGGAAAGAAAGTGTAAGGGTTTACAATGGCGAAAGTTATCTCTTTCAAAGCAAATTCTGATTTTAACGCATGGATTGGAATGCATACTTATTAAATTACTATTCCATGTTCATATCATCATTAATAAACACAAATAAATATAAAAAAAGAAACTATTACTTTTTGTTCCATAAGTCCTTCTTTAGTTTTCCGAAAGACTCTGCTGCTCCAGTCTTTTAGAAATGGCGATGTGTCGACCTCGCTTCTATAGTTCTATTACTATACTATTTTTTCTAAAGGACTGTGTTACAACTGTCTTCAACATTTTGATTAAAGCAATGGGAATCTTAATCATCTTGAATTAAACAAACCAACTTTTTAAAACTTTATCTTAAAAGAAAAAGGTTCAATTGATTGTCTAAGCCACCTGCCGTCAATTAAAATCGTCATTCAAAATGATGAATATTACATTTTAATTCTCTTTTGAGGGCAAAAAAAAAGGTAAAGTGAAAAAAGAAAAAAATAATGACCAAAAAAAATTAAAATGAAGAGTATCAACATATATTTTTTAAAGTGCTTTAATTCAAGCATAAAGTTTTTTAATTTAATATTTAAAATAGTTTTATATTTTATTAAATAATCATGTGCTTCTCCTTTATTCATTTTTTACTAAAAATTTAACAAAATTAAAATATTATTATGTGTTAGTTTCATAAAAACTTTTACAAAATGTGTTTATTTTCATAAAATATTTGATTTTTCAAATATTAAACTATAAATAGTTTTTAAAGAAATAGATTAGTTATATTGCTAAATACGAGAAACATTGGTAACTCATCATGTGCAAGAACAATCGAGCTCCTTTCTATAGACAAAAATGGAATCTCTAAAGTCAAGTTTTTTTTCATAAAAATGTAGTAAAAGTAATTAAGCAAAACAACACACATAACTAAAAAGGATAGTTTCATAGATTTTGACTATTAGACATCTTACGAATTCCAAAATGACCCAAAATCAAAAGGAAAGGGTACTTCAAATAAAGCAGTATTCAAAATGACCATAATGCTATCTCTTAATGAGTATTCAAAAGTGATTTTTATGAACTAAGAAATTCTTTCCTTAATCTAGATCATTAAGAGCGATAAACCCTAACATGCAAGAAGAAAAATGAAACGGCTCAAACCAACAACAGACACACACACACAAAAAATGTTATTACATGTTTAAGGTAGCTGGACAAGGAAAACGTAAGAATTCATACATGGGAAAGATTAAAGCTTTTAAAATTCGATTCAAATCCAACAACTATTGTAAGACCAACATAATATGCATAAGAAGGATATCACATCAGGAAGTTGAAAAACATAATGCTACGAAAATACCAAGACCATTCCTTTATCGAAAACTAGCAATTTCTGTCAAAGCTCATGGCAGAAAAAAGGCAATAAATTTATCTTAAATTCAAAAAAACCATCATTTAAGTGCCCATGTTACCTTCAAGCAAAGCCATTGTCATCATCAATAAGAGGACCAAAATTTGAATATCTTTGCATCTGCATTCCAGATTTCCACTGCATTCCCATTGTCAACAGTAACAGCTTCCAGAGCATAGCTTGTCTCATTGACACCGTATTCAGTCATCAAAAGGCTATGGTGAACATAGAGTGAACAATGATTGTCTGCATCATAAATAGTATGAGGAAAACTAAATAATAGAAAACTGTTACATGCACCAATGATCAAAATTAAAAGGAAACATGCATAAAGAGCATGAATTTTCAAGATTAAATGTTTCAAACAAATACACTAATGACTGAAAGACATCATTAACTTTATGTTTTCTAATGAAATCACCTTTAAGACAAGCATCACATTAGTTGTCAGTGTTTTAGACTTGTCACTGCATATAACTGAGGTGTCCAACCTAAAGTAGTCTCAATCTAGCCATTA
>JANQBM010020335.1:0-11624 GCA_025594535.1 Erythroxylum domingense | reverse complement strand
AGGAGAAGATAGATTGCTAAAGGAAAAGATTCAAAAGCAAAGGATTTGGATACAAGAAGAAGGAGAGGATAGCACAGAGAGGATTTAAAGCTGTAGCAAAGGAGTCGGTAATACTCTTCATCTTGTTATGTTTTTTATTATCCTTATACCATATCATGTATGGATTGGCATGATAATTTGGATTTGTTGCTTCTGCTAAAAAAATGATTTCTTAAAAGTTTTGAAATCTATTGTTTCTCCAAATATAACATGCTTTCTTTTTCCGATCCAACACGTTAATTGTGCCTCTTATATATGGGGTTACTCCATAATAGAATGTTCACAATAAGAATTCCTTGGGTAAATTGTGGTGTGGGCACTTCCATTGAAAATCCTTGTATCTTTCCCACGATTCGTAGATCGATTCCCCATCACGTTGTTGGAAGTTGGTAATTTCCTTGATGATCTTAGTGGTCTTCGTCAGGGGAAAATATTTGTCCAAAAAAGCACAAACTAGTTGATCCCACATCGTGACATAGGCTGTGTTAAGGGAATGATACCAAGTTTTTGCTCTATCTCTAAGGGTAAAAGGAAAAATCCTAATTCTAACTACATCTTTCGACATCTAATGTTACCAAAAGGTATCATATATTTCAAGGAAGTTCACTATATCTGCGTTGGGATCTTTGCTCATTAGTCCTTAAAACTGCACATTCCATTAAAGCATATTTAGGGAGGATGGTTTGATTTCAAATGATGCTGCTTGTACGGGTGCCTAGTTACTCCTTGGTTAACTACATCGAACTCTGGTCTCATGAAGTCCATAAGGGTCTGTTGTTGACATCCTTGGTTTGTCCCATGGTCCAAATTTTGTTAAAATTCCTCGGCCATTGTTGATTTTGTGATGTCTTCTTCTTCTTCACGTCGAGCTTTCCTAATAGTTCGTTTTAGTCAAGTGATGTCCAAATCTAAGGTTTTAGATGTGCAACTCGAAACTCTCGTGACTCTTGTGTTTATGCAAGAGCACGATTTCAGAACTAGAAAAGAAAGAATGAAAACAAGAAATTAAAAACTAACTAAATGCCTTAAACTATAGAACTAAACTAATTGTGTCGCCAATAATGGTGCCAAAAACTTGATTGCAGTTTTTCGATATATGTAAGTTTTAATATTTAACCTCGATAATCCGCAAGCGTATGGGTTGTTCACGTAGTACCTAAAGTGCTGATCCCATAAGGAGGGTTAATCTAATCGCCAAAACAATTTGCAATAATTCTAAATTTAACAAAACTAAAACAAGAATGTAATTCAATTCAAAAATCATTCACGAAATATAAACAAATTGGCAATTACAATGCAAACATTTAAGAATCGACCTAAAGAACTACCAATTGAGACTAAGGGGAATTCTTACCTATCTTTAACACTAACCTAATTAATTATGAATTATTGGATTATTGGTCTTAGACGATCACAGGTTAATTACTCTCTCTCGAGTTATAACCATTGACCCTAAATTGTAAACCCTAATTAGATTATGGAAAATTGCAATCTCTCAATTAACAATATATCCAAACCTTAATTAGATATGAAGTTTTCCAATAGACTACTGGGAACCTATGTGAGATGTGTCTTCACACAATTATCAATTTGATTAATTTCTTGTTCTTATTAAATCACCTAACTCTTGTTAGGCCAATTTAATTATTTTGCATTCGATTCATCCTCTCAGTTTATTACCAAATTATGCAATCTCAGAAATCAATCACAATAAATACAAATAATATAAAACAATCATATTTTTATTAAATCAAATAAAAAAACTACCCGAAGGTGAGTTTAGACATCCTCAACATTCACACAATCCTATCATCAACGGTTATTCCAATTCTATACATTAATAAAATTGAAAATACATCAGAAACATAATCTGAATTGATGACGGAGGCAACAACATCAAGAAATCTCTTATTCTTGAAAGTACTTTGCGTCGACTTCTTCTCCATGTCTCTCTCTTCCTTATTCTTTTTCTCAATCTTTCGATGGACTCTCTCTAGAGTTTATCAATGGTTACTGACGCAAAAAGGTCCTCATCTTCTTTGTTTTATTCTTTATATACCTTTTGTTTTTTGGGTAGTCTTAGGATTTTTTGAGGGTCCGAAAGGTCCAAAAACTCCCTCGAAATATGACTTTTTTGAGTATTTGCACATTTACAAGACGTCGGCCACGACCGTGGCCTTGCAAGCCACAATCATGGGCCATATCTGAGCCTTCTCTCATTATCATGGCAATCAGGCCACGATCATGGGTTATGTCCTGGGCTTCTGTCACGATCGTGGCATATGGACCGTCATTATGGGCTCACTACATTACTTCTGTCACGATTGTAGCCTATTGTGCCACGATCGTAGGCTGTTATTTCAGCCCGAGAGCCTCTGAAACTTCTCCATTCTTCAATGTTTAACCTGAAACACTAAAAATCACATCAAACCTCAAAGACATAATAATTAAGCTCAAAGACTTGACTAACCCATAAAAACCCTTAAACAAAATCAGTTAACAAACTAACACAATTCTAACCTAAACACATATTAAACAATTAAGTTAACACTTAAATACATATCAAAATAAGCCTAAAACATGATGTAATTCACATTTATTATCCTGCTCCACTAGCTCTACTTTGCTAAACAGTCGTATCAGTCACTGATCCTCCTCTCACTCCAAACTGTGGTCCCAAAGTCACGGGATAGTCTCAAATATGGTGCTCAAAAGAGCCACAATAGAAGCAAGCTCCAGATATCTTCCAACACTCCCCACTATGTTTCTTCCCAAAGTGCTCACAACTAGGCTTATGTTATGTCTACCCTCCTGATACTTGAATTATATCACTATCAGCCTGAACAAAACCACCTCTTGGTCTAAACACTGATTGTCTCGAACTAGTCTAGGATCGAAATGATCTATTCTGGCATTTACTGAATCTTTTTCCAAAATCAACTTGAGACTCACCCTATCTCTTTATTCTGGACTCCTGCCTATACTTACCTTGTCCATCTTTCAATAATTGTTCAATACGAATTGAGGCAGCTCGCAGTTCAATAAAACTACTCAAATTAGTGATAGCTAACCTTGTCCTGATCTTTATATCCAGTCCATCTTCAAACTTCCTACACTTATCCTCCTCAATCGGAAGCAAAGTAGTAACATACCCCATTAACTCATTAAATTTTATCTCATACTCAGCTTTAGTGAGACTCCCATATTTCAGATCTAGGAATTCCTTCATCTTCCTATCCAGGTAGATTTTTGGTATATAATTTTCCTTAAAGACTATAAAAAAGTCTTCCTATGTTAGTCTACAAGGTCGGGCGGAACTATCGAGAACAGTCTTCCACTACTGATAAGTTGGACCTTGCAATAGTGTGATTACGTAGTCAAACCTCTAGTCAAACATAGTCCATTTAATCAAACACCCTCTTTTTTCTTTCCAACTATCACTCTGCCTCTGCAGGGTTTGTACTTCTATAGAAGTCTACAGCTCATTTTTCTTCCCATAGTGCTTATAACTAGGCATCTTTTGTGTTTGCCCTCCTGATACTTGACCTTTACCACTACCAGCCTAAACAAAATTGCCTCTCGGTCTAAATCCTAACTGTCTCAATATAGTCTGGGATTGAAATGATCTATTTTGACATTTACTGAATCTCCTACCAAAATCAATTTGAGACTCACCCTGTCTCTTCATTCCGGACTCCTTCCTATACTCTCCTTGTCCATCTTTCAATAATTGTTCAATGCGAATTGAGGCAGCTCGCATTTTAATAAAACTACTGAAATTAGTAATAGCTAAAATCGTCTTGATCTCCATATTCAGTCCGTCTCCAAACCACCTATAATTATCCTCCTCAGTTGGAATCAAGGCAGTAGCATACTCCATTAACTCATTAAATCTTATCTCATACTTAGTTATAGTGAGACTCCCCTATTTCAGATTTAAGAATTCCTTCAGCTTCCTATCTAAGTAAATCTTTGGTCTATAATTTTCCTTAAAGACTCTCACGAAGTCTTACCATGTCAGTCTACAAGGTTGGGCAGAACTGTTGGGAACAGTCTTCCACCACTGATAAGCTAGACCTTACGATAATGAGACTGTATAGTCAAACCTCTCATCAAACTAGCAGTCTGTATGATCAACCACCCTTTCTGTTCTTTCCAACCATTGTTTTGTCTCCGTAGGGTCTATACTTAAATAGAAGTCTATAGCCCCCTGCTTCCTAAACTTATCATACCTCCTCTCTCTCTGCTCAGGAATTCTTTGAGGCATTTGTTCAAACTCAGGTGCTGAAAACTCTCTATTGGCTCTATAGACTCAAGGTCAGCTGACTCTACGACTTGATCTCCTATAACAGATGACCTATAATAAACAATAAGTGTGATCAATATACAAGTCTCTCACTATATATCAGGTTTAAATGCTTATATCTATCCCTATGGATGCCAAACTATGCTCTAATACCAAAAATCTATAACAAACTACTATCATAGAGTTTCAAGAATATACCCTATGAAAATGACTGTTAGAGCAATCACAATCACTTATTATAGCATCAAACATATTACAAACATTGAAAAGGTCAACTTTTCCCATTTCATTCACTAACATAATTTACACTGTGGCATTACACTTTATTAAACAACTACGTACATTATCAAAAACATCTGAGTGTTTACCATTCTATTAAAAAAAAGTTCTACATAAAATGAGAAACTACATAAACACAATCTACTAGTCCTCAGATATCAGCTGACTAGAACTTTGAGCCATTATTATTTTCCAAAGTACTAGACATCTACTAGTTTGCCTTAAAGCTAGGTCTTTTTTGTACCTAAAAAGTCAATGTTACAATTTTGATGAGTTTGCAAGCTTAATGAGTGAACCATTATTGCTGTGCTCACTCATGTCAGAAACACAAACTTCTCAAATATAACCAAATTCACAATATGCCTCAGCTCACCAATACATCATGAATTTGACACAATTAAAATACCCATTTGAGAATAATTCAATCATCTATCTCAATCATTCATATCATCAACATATACACAAATATTGCATATCACTATATCATCACAATTCAGTAATGTTTTCACAATCATTCACATAATACATTTAAAGATATATTTGCAAATGCATATGCTTATGTGACTCCACTTTTATTTTTATTTTGTTATGTCTGAGCTCTTATTTATTGTCCCGTATCCCTTATAGATACCAAGCATATTTCACATTATGTCCCATATCTATTGTGGATACCAGGCACATTAATAACCGAGTCTATGGCTCTTTGTGCGTTTTTTTTAGCTTTAAGCTCTTTTCACTGGTCACTCCAGTTACAAATGCTTTATCTAATCATGTATAATAATGTGATGGAATGCATCATTTCACAAAATATGTTATCAATAATTTATTTCATTGTGCACAGTCACTTTCACATATTCATCGGATCTAAGTCCATCATTCAACATTTTGTTGAGTACACATTTTCCATATTCACATTCATTCAGAATACACTCCCAATACAATCCCAAATATCAAACTCCTTAGACTATCAATGTCTGGAATTATCACAATCATATCAGTAACAGTTTAATAACTGAAATTTAAACATAAAGAAAACAATCGTGGTGAGAAAACTTCTAAGTTAACTCACATTACGTTCCAAATAAGCTATTACCTAGATGATCAGGCAATGTCTGGATGCTGGCGTTCAATTTGTGCGTCTAAAAATACATATATAATTCACATTATGAAGATGATTAATCAAATACATATTTAATCATGCATATATATACATATGTCATGTTCAATGCATGCTCAGTTAACTTTCCCAGGCATGTATCTTTAAATCACATATCTTAACCTATTAAAACTTAGATATAAACAATTTGTAATTAGGTTTATATCTTTAAGTAAACTTGCTTCTTCTAAATTCATCAACCATTCATTCATTAACCCTTTTCTAGCATTAGAAGCATTCACATAATTCCCAATTCTCATTCATTCATTCCTAATGCATTATTCATATCAATTGGATCACATTTACATTAATAAGAACATCTTCATTCCTTTAACATATCTTAAATTTCAAATTTAGATAAATTCTTATCAAACAACATTTTCCTTAGATAAATTCTTATCAAACAATATTTTCCTTAAGTTATAACCTCATTTAAAACTTTAACTTATTAAATATATAACCAACTTATCCATCATCAAATTAGGTTCATTTTAAGCCTCAATCAAGTCCAAAAGTATCATAGTAAAGTACCTTATCCTTAATTGGTTCAAGAAGCACATAAAATAATAGTTTCTTCACTTCCATGTAATTCCCGCGATCACGTATGGCTTCACACGATTGTGGAATGGGTTATCTGAAGGTTCCTATCCATTTCCTTCATTAGTTTCTAAATTTTATCATCTTTATACCAAATTCAAAACATCTTCTTTATAGTCCATCAATTATAACTCAATTATACCTAAATTGTACTCCAATTCCTCATCAATATCATCTCCAATTTTAGCTCAAAATTATTCAGTTGACAACTTATAAATCATGGTCTTCCATGCACCAAAAATCAAAATATAAAATTATCATTCATTATCATGCAATAGTCTTAGTTCTTTCTCATTTCAAGAACACTATACTAACATCTTTCTTTAGCATAAATTCACCTTCATTACACTTCAAATCCCAATACAATTCATCCATATAATAACCTATAACCCATGGTTTTCATACAACAAGAACAAGCATAAAAACTTCCAAGTTCATTCAACATATTCCAACACACTTCATCATCAACACCATATACATTTCATTCCAATTCAATCATCATTATCATTCTACTAAACCATGCCATAAAGATCAGATTTCTACTTACTTGTTAAGATCTAATTCCTCCTTAATACTTCAGATTAAACTAACCCACCATTCATCCAAAATTCATCACAAACTTAAGGTGAAACAATTTAATTTTCGGCAAAGACAAAGGAGAACAATCAACTGGTTCTTTGGCTACCTTGTGAAAGGTAAAAGTTTGGTTTTGGTGTAGCAATTTGGCAAGGATTAAACCAAATTTCAAAGAGATAAGTTAAGAGCAATTTTCGGTGAACAGAAGTGAAGAAGACAGTAGAAACATTTTCTGTATTAGCTTAACTTAAAGTGTAATGTGTCTCTATTTAACCCTTCTGTATTTCATTAGGCATGCCTACCATTTGTCCCATAATTAAGCTGTGATATGCCATCTAGTAATTAGTCCACATGTCACTCAATAATTGATCCTTTTGTCAATTAATTACTAGTCCATTTGTTACTCATTTAACTATGCCAAATGTCACTCAATTATAGGCTTAGTCATCTTAATTTTTCATGTATCAATTTGTCTTGCCACTTGACATTTTCCCAATACAACATCACTCTCCCAATTATAACATTTAATTCCAACTTACTAATTGGAATCCAATCAAATCAAAATTCAAGACATAACGATTAAATTCACATCATAGTCATTTTAAATCTTTCATATCCCATAATATATCAATTGAGTGCATAAACTACCTTTGCAATATGTACAAATTCATTATTCATGTGTTTATACTAATGATATGCATGTGAATGCAATGCACCTTATAATTTCTCAATGTTATTTCTCATGTACATTGATCTAGGGTCCTAACCCGTAGTATGGAAAATGGGCTATTACATTTAGGCTCTAAGAGAACTAGTACTTCTTGGCTAAGCCTCTCTACAAAAGTTATAGAGTTTCATAAAAAAAAAGTTATAAAGTTCTCTCCACGCATTTTGTAGATATCATTAGTCCAGACACTTGTATGACTACCGTAATTGAGATGAGACGATTTCATAAATAGTTTGAAAGGAATGACAAGAGAATGATCAAGCTTCACAATAATGTATGAATTAAGATTTATGTTTTATATGTTAATTATGATATATGAGTGATATTGACTTTCAAAAAATTATATAAGTTTCATAATTATTTTGTTTCCATCTAAATTAGATTCCCTCTTTATTTTTCAACACCACTTTCATTCATTAAGGAATCATGCTTAAGATCATGTTTATTTTCCTAGAGGAATCATAACAAAGTCTTCATTCCACCCTTGGTAATGTTCATCCACCAGTTCTCTCGTAGTATCATTTCCATAAAGGATAGGTGAGAGGGAATAAGAATCTAAAGCTGAAATTTTGTAGGCATCCATTTATCCTCCTGTATCCTAACACTTGATTTGTCACCTGACCTCTAAATCCCACCAGAATTAGCCATCCAAATGGCACTATGAATACTAGACCAATCATAAGATGGTCTGTCATCTCTCTCCGCATGTAAAATATCACAAGAAGGAACTTAGCTTTTGGAATATTAATACATAATGAATCAAAAAACTGAATTAACCGCTAGAACTTTTTAGCAAGATGAACCATATCAATTTTCTAACATTAGATCAAGTTGGTCATTTTATTTTAATTAACAAACAGTAAATTCATGACCATTTTATTAAAATCTTAAATTTTCTAACCTTAGATTAAATTGATTATTTATAACTTAAATAACAAAATAGTAAATTCAAGTAAATTTGAATAATAGCCAATGGTCATGTTAATATATTTTAATTAGAAAAAATAAATAATTTAAAAAGAAGTTAATTTTTATTTACTTTAAAATTTTAAATATTTTTAAAATATTTAATTATATTAAATATATTTAAAGAAATTTTTTTACTAAATTTCTATTCAAATTATTTTGACACAAACTATTATCTGATTAACTGTAATTATATGGAAAAGCCTATATAAATATTTTAACATGAATTGATAACTAATTATATTAAAATAACTCAGTATAAATTTGGGAAAAGTATTTTTCAAAATATTTTGTGGAGCTTATCTTTCTTTTAAAAATATTTATATTTAATTAACTATTCTTATTAATTTTAATTTATCATAAATAAAAAATTAATTGCCCTAATAAAATTTTATTAAACCTTAGATAAACTCTAAAGTAACAAAACTCATAATCCATAATCCATAATCCTCAATTTCTCAATGTCCCTAACCTAACTTCTCCCTCTTCACTGTCACCAAAATTACCATGAGACAAGTAGATTCCTTCGAGTGCCTCTCACTGTTCTTGAAAATTTTAACATGTAAGGTTTCTTGTGTCTGAGGTTCATCTTCTGTGAAGACGGGTTGGATTTTATTAGCTCTTAAGTATCACAATTAGGAACTAAAGGGATCATAATTCTTTTATCCATTTTAGAATGATCTGAAATATTTGATCTCAAGCTCACAACTTATGAACAGTTTGATTATTTGAAAGTCAAAGGTGGAGCCTAATTTCTTGTCTTCATTTCATCTTTGACGACATTTAATTACTTTCTCACATCCACATGCTGAACTCCCATCTCTACAATTTTCATTATAGGTTGTTCACTCCTACACGAAAACTATTATGCCAAATGACAAATGCAAGAGGAAGATGGGCAGCAACGGACTTTTTAGTTATTGGAGTTTCTATAACTGCTCCCTTCTCCTACTACAAACCTTTTTAGCCAGTAGATGTGGAGTCAGGAGGAGTGGCTTCTTAAACTGCTATGTAGAGGGAGATGAGTAGAGTCATATTTCCGGGAAATTAAAATGCAAAGAAGGATGAAGAGGGAAGTGAGAAGGACAATGAAAAGGGACGTGGAGAATAGTGAAGAGGTAGACCTTTAAGTTAGGAAAACTGGGAAATTTATAGGAATTTAGGTTTTGTCAATTTAGGGCTTAGTTAATTAAATTTTATAGATGTAATTAGTTTAATTAATATCTCAAAAGAATGACGGACTCTATAGAGTCTAGTGTATCAAAAAATAATATATTTATGATATATCATTGATTGATGAAAGCATATTTTCGTTATATTTTTGCTTGTATAAGGTTTAATTTGAACGCTTTTAAAATATTAAGATTCAATTTGAGCATTATAAAACATTAAGGCCTAATTTGAATTCATATGTAAATGTTAGAATTAAATTTGCTAATTTGGAATTTATATAATCCTTAATCTACTGACTACACAAGATTATAAACCAAACCAAACTAAACCAAACATACTCAAATTCCCGTCTAAGCAGAGTATGGGGAAGGTAAGATGTACACAATCATGCTCGTATCTCTGAAGGAGATACAGAGACTGTTTCCGTATAGACCCCCAGCTAAGGTGAGAGCAAAAACAAATAACAACAAACAAACCAACACAAACCAACACAAACAAACAAACATAAACAACAAACAAACACAAAAACAAACCTAAACAAACAGATCAGACCAATGCAAGTACATCACTGTATAAGAATAAAAATATATGTATATGCATAGGGACTATAACCTATAGAATGCACATGAAACTGGAAATAGATAGATACATGAAGATGTAAATATGTGAGCAGGCATAAGTAGAGATATATAAAAATTGAAATCAAGAAATTAACGTAATATAAATACCAATAAAATAAAAGTACACTAGGTACATCATATATATAATTACATACATATTTATATACATATACACTTCCTATATGGCCTATTCCTGATCTAACGTTTGCTATCTATTATAGCAGAGGTAAAACCTAATCATCTCTTATAGGAGACTCTAATTCCACCCTAAATGTTTTCTACTTATCCTAAGCAGAGGTTGTATCCTCAGGGGGCTTTAGTAGGAGGGCAAGAGGTCGTTCGGAGGTACAGTCGACCGATAGACAGACTATCCGCCGAACTAGGTGTCTACAACCAAGTTATAGCCCTTCTACTCTGTGAAGGGCTACATACAGGAATGATAGGTCGAAACAATACACAAAATACACACTGATGACCTTTACTACTTTAGACCACTCGAAGTGCCTACCTGTATATCATTGTCTCCCACACTTCAGATCATAGTTCATGTGTTTAGAGCAGTCTAAAGCCCGCTTTACCCCTCACACCCCTGCGCGCCCTATACGTCTAATATCAAAATTCTGTGGCGTCAACTGTTTCTATTGGATGTCATATCCTCAGATAGATTTAATGCCTGTAGGTCCAGTCTGATCTGCTCCTCTCATATCCTCCTTGGCCTCCCTTGACCTCGCGTTCCTTCTACATGAGTCCCTTTAACTTGCCTGACCGGTTCCGTCACACTTCTTCTGCACACGTGTCCGAACCATTGCAATCATCACTCCCTCAGTTTGTCTCCGATAATCGCGATGCCTAACTTCTCTCTGTACACCCTATTTGGTATTCTAGCTAACATCGTACATCCACACATCCATCTCAACATTCTCATCTCTGTTACTTCAAACTTTCGCATTTGCGCCACCCTCATAGGCCAACATTCAGAGCCATAGAGCATAGCCAGTCGTATTGCGGTCCTATAGAATTTTCCTTTCAGCCTTAGTGGAAATTTATGACCTCATAGGACTCTAGTTGCTGCTCTCCATTTCAACCATCCAGCTTGAATGTGATGAATTACATCGCTCTCAACATCTCCATCCTCTCGTATGATAGAACCTAGATATTTAAAACTATCTGTTTGGGTTAGCGTGT
>JANQBM010020316.1:0-11625 GCA_025594535.1 Erythroxylum domingense | reverse complement strand
AAAATGACCTAAATACCCCTCCTTATAAGCCTTAACCTTTAACAACTTAAGTGATCTTCCCAAATTGTCCCTACAAAAACTTGTTCTTTCAATTCTAACTAACACCATATGAATTTTCTAACTTAATCTTAATTTCTCCTTTTAATTCCATCAATCTAAGAACAAAAAATTTCTCCACCCAAAAACATTCTAATTAAACCTAACCAAAACAAATGAATCAAACTCAACCTCAAAAAGAACTGAACACATGCTTATTTATTAAGAAAAGAATCGGGGTCCAACACATAAGGGCATATAAGGACATTTAGACATGATATTTGGTGAGAGATTCAGATAGTGATCACAATTACTTTTGTTATACGTCATCCGCTATAGGAGATCAAGTTGGAGAGTCAGCTGACAAAGAGTCTATAGGAGCCAATAAAGAATCTCCTATACTTAAGTTTGCACAAATGCCTCTGAGAATTTCGGAGAGGAGAGAAAGGAGATATGATAAATTGAGAAAGCAAGGGGCTATAGACTTATATAGAAGTACAGACCCTGCTGAGGTAAAAGGATGGTTATAGAGAACTGAAAGGGTATTTAATCAGATGGATTGTGAGTCAAATGAAAGATTTGATTATGCAATTTCACTTATGCAAGGTCCAGCATACCAATGGTGGAAGACTGTTCCAGGCAATATCACCAGACCTTGTAGTTTGATTTGGTAAGATTTTTTAAAGGTGGTTAGAGAGAATTATATGTCCAAGATTTTTCTGACCAAAAAGATGAAAGAATTTTTAGATCTGAAGTAAGGCAGTCTCACAGTGGCAGAGTATGAGATAAGATTTAATGAATTGATGGGGTATGCAACTGCCTTGATTCCTAATGAAGAGGATAAATGTAGGAGGTTTGAAGATGGGTTGAACATGGAAATCAGGACGAGGCTAGCCATTTCTAATTTAGGTAGTTTTACAGAAGTACAAGCGGCCTTGATCAGAATTAAACAGTTGTTAAAAGATGATCAGGGAGAGTACAGACAGGAGTCTAAAGGGAAGAAGCAGGTTGAGTCTCAAGATGACTTTGGCAGAAGCTTTAGTAAACGCCAGAATAGATCGTCTCAATTCCAAACTAAATCGAGATAATCGGAGGTGGATTTGTTCAGATTAGTAGAGGTAGAGGACAAGTGTCAAGAGGGCAGTCACAACAGATGCCTGATTATGAACACTATGGTAAAAACATGGTGGTGAGTGTTGGAGGTTATCTGGAGCATGTTTCTATTGTAGCTCTGTTGAGCATTAAATTAGAGATTGTCCCGAGACTTTGGGACCATAGTCTGGAACGAGAGGAGGAACAATGAATGAGACAATGATCCAGTATAGTATAGTTATTGGATCGATACAGAAAGGCAAAGGTAGAGGCAGAACTCAATCAGCAGGGCCTAGTGTCAGGACTGAGGTGCGGAGTAACCAGCCACATTCTCAGGCCAGGATCTATGCCATTACCAAACAGAAGGCCCAGAACTCCCCAGATGTGGTAGCAGGTGTCTTGAATGTTTTTCATTTTAAAGCATTTGCATTAGTAGATCCAGGATCTACACATCCATTTATCACACCACATCTAGCATCTAAACTGTATTGTGATAGAAAAATGTTGAATTGTGATTTAGAGGTAAGTACACCCTTAAGTAGTACTACAGTGATTGGAGAGGTGCGTAAAGGGTGTATCATTCAGATTGATCAGGCAGAGTTGAAAATCGATATAATAATATTGCAGTTAAAGGAAATAAATATTATTTTAGGCATGGATTAGCTTACTACTCATAAGGTTGTGATGAACTACTATATTAAGGAGGTAGTTCTTGAATCCCCTAATTAGCTAAGAGTGGTGTTTCGAGAAGTTAGCCAGCCAGACTAATTTCAATCGTGAGTGCTTTGAGACTGACCCGAGGTGGATGTGAGGCTTATCTGGACCACATAGTTAATACCCAGAATGAGCAGACCATTTAGGATATTACTATTGTTAAGGATTTCCTGGATGTGTTTCCTACAGAACTACAGAGTTTACCCCGGGAAAAGGAGTTGGAATTTACCATTGACTTTGTTCCAGGTACTGCTCCTATATTTATTCCTCCATATAGGATGGCACTTGTAGAACTTAAGGAACCAACAACCCAGTTATAGGAGTTATTGGAAAAGGGTTTTATTACACCCAATGTGTCACCTTGGGAAGCTCCGATATTGTTTATGAAAAAGAAAGATAGGACATTGAGGTTGTGTATTGATTATCAGTAGTTGAATCAGGTAATAATTAAAAATAAGTACCCTTTTTTTAGGATTGATGATTTGCTTGACCAGTTACAAAGAGCTCAGGTGTTTCACTAAATTTTATTTGAGGTCATGGTACAATCAATTAAAGATAGCTAAAGCTGATGTACCAAAGAGTGCATTTAGAATGATTTATAGGCACTTCAAGTTTTTGGTGATACCGTTTGGGTTGACAAATGCCTCAGGTGCTTTTATGGCTTTAATGAATAAGGTATTTCAACCTTATTTAGATCGTTTCGTGATTGTGGTTATTGATGACCTTTTGGTGTATTCGAAGTGTAAAGAAGATTATTCTGAGCACTTAAGATTAGTTTTACAGACAATGAGAGAGAAATAGTTGTATGCCAAATTTAGTAAGTGTGAATTTTGGATCAATCAAGTAGTGTTCTTGGGTTATATTATGTCTGGACAAGGCATACAGTTAGACTCAAAGAAAGTAGAAGTAATTATGAAATGGGAAGCTCTGAGAAATGTGACTGAGATATGGAGTCTTGGATTAGCCAGTTATTACTGAAGATTTGTCCAAGGGTTTTCATTGATCTAAACCCCTTTGAAGAAACTCTTAAGAAAGGATATGTCTTTCAGATGGAATGATGATTTCCAGAGAGGTTTTGAGGAGTTAAAGCATCGGTTAACTACAACACTGATGTTAGCTATTCCATATGGAACTGAAGGTTATGTGGTGTATAGTGATGCTTCACACCGGGGGTTAAGATATGTACTGATGCAGTATGGCAAAGTGATATCATATGCATTGAGATAGTTGAGGTCTCACGAGTTTAATTATTCAGTACATGATTTAGAGCTTACTATTGTAGTATTTTCTTTGAAGATTTGGAGAAACTACCTGTATGGTGAAACTTTTCAGGTATTTACTGATCACAAAAGTTTGAAATATTTATTGAGTCGGAAGGAGTTAAATATGCGATAGAGAAGATGGATAGAATTGCTGAAAGATTATGATTGTACAATTGAATATCATCTTAGTAAAGCTAATGGGGTAGTTTATGTATTAAGCTAGAAATCCAATAATAGTGTGGCTCAAATTCAGACATCGAGGTTATCGAGCTTAGTTCATTTGAGAGCATTGAATGTTGAGTAGAATTTAGGGCAGGACAAAATTTTGTTGGCTACATTAAAACTCAAGCGATGTTGTATGAAATAATCAGGAAGGCCTAGGGTAGATATCCAGAATTAATGAAGCTTATTGAGAAGTTGAAAATGAATTTGAGTTTTAAGTTTGAATTAAGAGATGATACACTGTAGTTGAAACAGAGATTGTATATACACGATGTAAATAATCTGAAAAGGAAATTTTAGAGGAGGTACATATATCAGCTTATGATATGCATCCTGGTATTACCAAGATATATAACTCGCTGAAACAACATTTCTGGTGGCTAGGTATGAAGAGACAAGTGGCTGAATATGTGGCTAAGTGTTTGACTTGCCAACATATTAAGGTATAACATCAAGCTCCAGTTGGTAAGTTATAGTCTTTTCTTATTCTGACGAGGAAATGAGAGAGAATCATTACATATTTTATTATGGGTTTGCCAAGGATTTCGAGGCAACATAATTCC
The DNA here is from genome assembly GCA_025594535.1 of Erythroxylum domingense. Classification (NCBI taxonomy): domain Eukaryota; kingdom Viridiplantae; phylum Streptophyta; class Magnoliopsida; order Malpighiales; family Erythroxylaceae; genus Erythroxylum; species Erythroxylum domingense. The sequence goes on along the minus strand of JANQBM010020316.1, from coordinate 7,736 downwards.
ATATGGGTCATCATTTATAGATTGACCGAGTCAGCTCATTTTTTGTTGAGATAGAATAACTCATTAGATCAGTTAGCTTGGAGATATATGAATAAGATAATGAGGTTACTTGGAGTTATAGTGTCTATTATTTAAGACAGGGATCCTAGATGTACCTCAAGATTTTGGGGTAGTCTACAAATAACTTTGGTATGAAGTTAAACTTCAAAATTGCATTTCATCCCAAACAGATAAACAAAGTGAGAGAACGTTTAAGACTATTGAAGATATATTCAGAGCTTATGTTTTGGAGTTTCAAGGATCATGGGATTAGTATGTGGCTTTGATTGAATTTGCTTATAACAATCAGTGTCACAGTAGCATTAGTATGGCACCGTATGAGGCATTGTATTGTAGGAAGTGTTGTTCTCCTTTATATTGGGATGAAGAGGGTCTAAAGATTGTTGAAGGCCCATAATTGATACAAAATACTGTAGATAAATTGAAATTGATCCGTAGTATAATTAAAGCAGCAAAAGATAGACAAAAGAGTCATGTAGATCAGTACAAGAGGGATATGGAATATCAAGTAGGAGATAAGGTGTTTCTGAGAGTATTGCCATGGCGAGGTGTGCTAAGATTCGATAAGAAGGGTAAGCCCAGCCCTAAGTACATTGATCCATATGAGATAATTGAAAGAGTTGGACTATTGGCTTATAAGTTAGCCTTACTTACTAAAATGGCTCAGATTCACAATGTGTTCCATGTCAGTATGCTTAGGAGATATCGATCTGATCCTACTCATGTGTTACCAATTCAAGAAGTTGAAATTGCAAGAAATTTGCGTTATGTTGAAGAATTAGTTAAGATAATTGGTTAACAGGATAAGCAGTTGAAGAACAGAGTGATTCCATTGGTGAAATTCCTTTGGAGAAATCATTCGAGTGAGGAAGCCATATGGGAATGGAGGAGCACATAAGAAATCAATACCCCTACCTATTTGACCAATCAGGTAAGCATTTTGAGGACAAAATTTCTTAGGGGGAAGAATTGTTCCAGTTTTCTGAAACATATGTAGGGTTCAACCATAGATCATTGTCAATGAGTGATAGAATTGAGAATTTAATAAAATGCATTTCATTTTCCTAGCATATATACATGAATTGTAATTTGAAAACATTACAAGTTAGCATATGCACTCAATTGATATGGCTCGGGGTATGAAAAATGTTAAGTGAAAATGATGTGAATTATGAATTGTTATGTCTTGAATTTTAGTTTGATTAGATTCCAATTAGTGATTTGGAATTAGATGTTATTAATTGGGAAAGTGATAAGTTAATAAGTACATTTGGACTAGGAAAAATGTCTAGTGGTAGGATAAATTGATACATGAAAAATTAAGGTGATTAAGCCTAGAATTGAGTGACATTTGGCATAGTTAAATGAGTGACAAATTGACCAATTATTATATGACATGTAGACTGAATATTAAGATACATGTGGACTAATTAATGGATGACTAATGGCAGCATCTTAAGGAGATTAGTGGCAGCTTAATTAAGGAACAAATGGTTAACATGCCTTAAGACAAATGTAGAGATTAGAAGTTGACACCTAGCATCTTGACTAAGCAAAGTTTCTGCTGGTTCCTTCATTCTACTTCACCACCGAAACTGCTCCTTCTCTCTTAATTTTGGTTAAACCCTAGCCAAATTGTTATACGCAATACACATGTTAATCCTTTACAAAATAGCCAAGAAAACCAGCCTATTGCTACCTTCATTTTGTTACTAAAACTATTTCATTATTATCTTGAGTTTGTGCTGATCTTGCTTACATGGAGACTTGGTTTAATCTGGAGTTTCATGCTAAATTGGAAGCCCATAAGTAAGTAGATATTTAATCTTTATGACATGCTTAGTAGTGTGAGAATGATGCTTAAATTGGAATGAAATGAATGAGATATTGGTGATGATATATACTGGAAAAATGTTTCATGAACTTAGAAGCTTTTATGTTTGTTTTTGGAGTATGAAAACCATGGAATTATAGGTTCAATTAAGGATGAATTAGGTCTAGATTTGACGTATTAAAAAGGTGAATTTATGCCAAAGAAAGATGTGAATATATTGTTCATGAATTGAGAAGGAATTAGGAAAATATACATGATAAGGTATGATAGTGTATAGTTCAATTTTTGGTTCATGAAAGGCCTTAATTTTGAGCTAAAATTATAGTATAATTTATACCTCAATAAGGTTGCATAATGAGGATGAATTCTAGAAAATTGTATGTGTTAAGATGTCTCAATGTATAAGAAGTTTGTGGAGAATTAGACGAAAACATGCAGGGCACGATTATGGTGATTATTTTGGTTCTGTTACAATCGTGGCCATCAGTGCACAATTGTGGCCTGTTGTATATGGTTCTGTCACAATCGTGGCAAGGTCTAATATGATCTTGGGCTAGTACAAAGAGTGAAATGTTGTATTTTAAGTGATGTTTGAAACAACTAATGATAGGATACTATCCTATGATGCATTAGGGCTTGAAATGAACCTAATTGAATGTTGAATAAGTTGGTTGAAGGATTGATTGATGAACTCAAGATAATCAAGTTAATTAAGGTGTAAACCTAAGTGTAAACAAGACATATCTAAATGACAATGTTTGAATGATTAAAATTGTGATTAAGGAAAACATACCCAGGAAAAGTCATTGAGTATGCATTGAACTTGGCATATATAAATGTGCATAATTGAATATGTATTTGTTTTATCACTTTAGTAATGTGTACACTGTATGTATATTTAGACGCTCAAGTAGAATGCCATTAATAAGACATTGTCGAACCATCCAGGCAATAGCCTAAATTGGAGCGTACTGTGAGTAACCTAGATGTTCTCAAAAGGATTGATTTATTTCTATTTAATTTATGGATTCTCCTCCTTCAGGAATTAAATTTGGAGATCAAAGATAAGAAGGGGGTAGAAAATGTGGTAGTTGATCACCTCAGCCTTTTGATTAAGGAAGAAGATGACATCACTTTGCGAGAGACATTTCTAGATGAAAAATTATTTTTTGCCGATGTGACACCCCCATGGTATGTAAAAATTGTAAATTTCTTAGTTACTAACAAAGTACCTATTGGTTTTTCAACAACTCAAAGGGATAAGTTGCGGAATGAAGCAAAGTACTATGTTTAGGATGACCCGTATCTTTGGAGGCACTATGCTGATCAAGTCATCAGGAGGTGTATACCTAAAAGCAAAGAACCCTCGATCTTAGCCTTTTGCCATTCGGATGCATGTGGAGGACATTTCTGAATAAAGAGGACAAAAGTTCTGGATAACAGTTTCTACTGGCCCTCTTGTTCAAAGATGTATACATCTTTTGCAAATCATATGATGGATGCCAATGGTTTGATAATTTGTCCTATAAGGATTAATTTCCACAATGTCCTATGCTTTTTTGTAAAAATTTTGACGTTTGGGGTATTAATTTTATGAGACCTTTCCCTCCTTCTTTTGTCTTTACTTATATATTGCTTGTAGTCAATTATGCTTCTAAATGGGTGGAAGCCAACGCCATCAGAACTAGTGATGTCAAAGTTGTTGCAAATTTTGTTAAATTAAACAATTTGATCGGCCTTAATTTTACTTCTTTCTTCGTAAGTAAGTATCATAAAGATGCATGGTCAGAATAAACAATTACTTTAGCACCAAAAAAATATGATTGAAATTTTTCTAAAGTAAAAACCACATATAAGAGTTCTTTTTTAATGGTCGAATAATTTAATTACGCTAGGTTAAGAGTCTTTTAAGCATAATAAATGGTATGCAAAGGTTTTCCCACTCTTTGTTCTAGAACTGCCCCCATTATGTAGCCACTTGCATCACACATGATCTTCAATAAAAGCTCCTTAAGTTTGTTAAATGCTTCCTTACACTTATCGTAGAACTCGAAGGAGACATCTTGTTGTAAAAACTTACATAATAGTGTGGCTATCTTCAAAAAGTCCTTAATTAATCTTCGATAAAAACCTGGATGCCTAAGAGAAGAATGCATTTCCTACATAGTAGAGGGGTAAGGTAAAGAAGAAATAAGATTAACCTTAGATTTGTCTACCTCAATACCCTTAGCAGATATAACATGCCCTAAAACTATACCTTGATCTACCATAAAATGAAATTTTTCCTAATTCAATACAAGGTTAGTTTCAATGCATCGTTCCATGATAATAGTAAGATTATCAAGGCATTCATCAAAAGAAGAATTATAGACACAAAAATGATTCATGAATAGCTCAATGATCTTCTCAACATACTCTAAAAAAATGCTTACCATATATCTTCGAAACGTGGCGGGTGCATTGTATAATCCAAATGACATCCTTCGGTAAGCAAACATACCAAATGGGCATGTGAAAGTGGTCTTTCCTTGATCTTCTGACACAATTAAGATCCAAAGATAACCTAAAAATCCATCTAGAAAATAATAAAATCATAACTAGCCAATCTCTCAAAAATCTGACCAATAAAGGGAAGGGGAAGAAGGTCTTTATGAGTTGCTAAATTAAATTTTCTATAGTCAATACACACTTGCCACCTAGTTTGCACTTGGGTGGGAACCAACTTACCTTCCTTATTGGTCACAACGGTGATTCCATACTTCTTTGGAACCACCTAAATAGAACTTACCCATGTACTGTTAGAAATTGGGTACATAACCCCAACATCTTGAAGCTTCAACACTTCCTTCTTCACAACTTCCATCATCTGAGGATTCAGCCTATGCTGAGCTTGCCCTGTGGAATTTGCATCCTCCTCCAACAAAGTATTATGCATTCATATAAACGGGCTTAATCCTTAAATATCTGCAATCTTCTACCCGATGGCCTTCTTATTCTCTCTCAACATTTGAACCAACATATCTTCTTGATACAAAGTCAACTACGCTGAAATGATAACTGGAAGAGTATGTTTATCCCCTAAATAGGCATACTTGGGGTGAGTGGGGAGTGGTTTCAATTCCAATTCTAGTGCCTGCACATCAGAAGGTAATAACTTTTGGTAAGATTCATATAATTTCATAGAAGCCAAATCATACCTTTTTGGAGAATTCTCCAATAATTCCAAAGCAGCTGCTACTTCCATCATCCCTTCTCCCACTTTAACATCATTGTTGGCTTCTACTTCCATTTGCACGGTCAAGAATGTTTCTAAATGATCCTTACAACTTAGTTTAAACATTTCTTGCACCAAAGGATTAACCACATCAATAGAGAAAACACAGTGATCATCATAAGGATGTTTCAAAAATATTAAAATGAATCACTTCCCCATCAAATTCCATCATAAGGGTTCCCTCATGGACATCTATCTTAGTCTGAGCCAGATTGAGAAATGGTCTCCCTAATAGGGTAGGTATCGAATTGTATGAAGTGTCATCATTCATATCAATAATATAAAAATCTGCAGGAAACACTAACTTATTTGTAATAGCTCGTTTTCCATACTATGGGTTAGGACATAAGATCCTAGATCATTATACATGAGAAATAGCATTGAGAATATATGAAATGCATTGCATTCACATGCATATCATGAGCATACACATATTAATTATGATTTTTTACATGTTGCAAAAATAGTATGTGCAAATAATTGACATAATCTGGGGCGTAAAAGGTTAAAATGGTTAATATGTGAATTGTGAATTAGTACGTCTTGAATTTTAGTATGTTGGTTTTCAATTATAAATTTGGAATTTATTTGTTAAAATTGGGAGATTTATGAAATTTATGTGTACATTTATACGAGGAAAAATGCCAAGTGGCAAGACAAAGTGACATATGGTAGTAGAAATAATTAACTCATGGTAATAGAAATAAGTGACAAGTAGCATTAGATAACTGGGTGACAAATGGCATGAAAATTAATTGAAAAATGGCATGGAGATTAGGAGACAAATGGACCAGTTATTAAAGACAACTGAACTATGAGTATAAGGCAAGTGACAAGTGTCACAATACTTGCCACAGACCTTAAACCTATACGATATAAACATATTAAAGACCATCTTCATCTTTCATTCTTAGTTTTTACTACATGCTCTCATCTTCTTCTTTCTTCTCTCAAATTTCAACACTCACTCCTCACACTCACGACATTGATCTTTGCCAAAAATTAATACCTTGTTATTGCAACAAACTTTGTTATCTCTTCTTGTTACTAAAAACCTAACCTTTTCCTCCTTAAAATGATGATGATCATGTACGCTTAGAGGAGCTAGGTTACTTGAGGATTTGAAATGTTCTTCATGGCTTGTTTTAATATAAGCATTTTGATGATTATTTAGGGATAAATTGATAGTGAAAATGGCATTGGATGTGTGTTGAAAGTTGATGAACGAAGGGATACATTTGTGTTCTATTTTTGTATAAATGATAAATGATAATTTATGAGTTATGATGTGAATAATTTTGAGATGGAATCAATGTGAAAATGATGAGGAAACGAATTCTAAATGATGAACTATAAAGAAGAAGTCTTGGATTTAGTATAAAGGGGTTAAAATCTGGAAAATTGGAAGGAGAAAGGGGAGTGAAATCTTTGGATAACATAACCCACGATCGTGGGAAGGATCTTGGACGTGAACTTTTCTATTTTATGTGATTATTGAATCAACTAAGGATAAGTTACTTTACTATAGTTCTTTTAGACTTGATTGAGGCTTGAAATGAACCTAGTTTGATGTTGAATAAGTTGATAAAGCATTAGATATGTTTAGGTTGTTAATTGAAGTTATAACTTAAGAATGGATTGTTGATAGTAATGTGTCTAAAATCTGGAAATTTATGAATGATATAAGAATGAAGGTGTTCTTAGGAATGTATTTGTGATCCAAAGGTTATGAGTAAGGTGTATTAAGTATGAATGAATGAAAATTTGGATATTGTGTGATTATATAATGCTAGAAAAAGGATTGGAGAATAGGTGATTGATGAAATTAGAATAATCAAGTTTCTTTGAAATGTAAACCTAAGTGCAAGCTAGACATATACAAATTATAATGTCTAAATGATCATAAATCGTGTTTAAGGATACATACCTGGAATAGTCAATTGAGTATGCATTGAACATGACATATATATGTATATGTGTGTGTGTGTGTGTGTGTGTGTGTGTGTGTGTGTGTGTGTGTGTGTGTTTGTGTGTGTGTGTGTGTGTGTGTGCCTGTGTGTGTGTGATCCGCATACTTCATCTTTTTGGTTTTGCCCTTAGATGTCGAATCAAAAATTTAATTCCAAGGATTGTAATATAGGATGCAACCTCGGGTCGTCTCACTTTATCAGAACCTAATGCAATGGATCTAATCTAGCCTAAATGTCATGAAATGCAACTAAATTGGTTAGAAGGGGTTTGGTTCTTAGGAAACTTAACAAAATTAAACTGAGTAAAAAGGAAATGTGTAAAAAGATGTTTTTGGATTTTCGGGAATAAGTAATTGAAAGTTAAAACAATAATCAAATTCGATAAAATCCTCTTGAAAAATGAGCTTTAGCTATCATGGTTTAAAACAAATCCTTTTGGGAGTAAAAATAACTAAGTTTCCAAATTATGAACCTCAAAGAACTCTTTAAGTCCAAGGTTTTAATCAATGAACTCCATTTCTTAATGTAACACCCCAACTTCCGCCGGACCCGAACCCGATATCGATAGTGATACCCGGATCCGTGCCCCACGAAGGTG
>JANQBM010020250.1:0-11629 GCA_025594535.1 Erythroxylum domingense | reverse complement strand
TTTCCTAACTTCTCCGATTTACCTCACTTGGACCCGTTTCTCTGGTCCGACCCGTTCTATGGAAACGGGATGTTACAAGATTAATCTTAAGTCATTTTGTATTTTGTCTTGTTGTTTTATCTTTGAGTCTTTATATTTTTAGTCTTGAGTTTCCTGGATACTTAGTTACCTTTTCTAATGTCTTTTCCCTGGTTGATCTAGCCTATGCTGAATGTTGTATTTATTTCATTGGCTATTGTGATATTGTCTATTTGTTCATATAATGTTTATCATCTCTACGTGATTGTGCTTTAACTCTTTCAATCTTGCGGACAATATCGTGTTTAGGTGTGCGGGAGGAAACCAAACAGTTTCTTTATGCAACATTTTAGCCACTTAAGTGTCATTTGTGCGTTATCTTTTAAGTTTTGAAATTGGTCCTTGAGATGAAATTGCAATTGCATGCATTTTTTCTATCTTCTCCACGTTTCTACCACTCTTCGCCGTGGCGAAGTGGAGTACGCCACCCTAAAATTTTTCCAACTTTTCATTTTGCCGCGACGAAACTTTTCCAACTTTTTACTTCACCGCGGCCAACACTTAAACAATGCTCCCAAATTAGGTTCTTAATAGTTCTGTGATTAAAAAGTTTTGAAAAATTCAAAGTTTTACATATGCTTTTGGAAAACTATCCATACTTTTAAATGACAGTTGATTTTGGCTAATTCTACTTGTAATGTTTTCAACAAGAAGTAAGTGAGGGTACGTTAAGGAAATGGCACTAAGCGCTTTTAAACCTTGAGATTGCTTAATTGAGATACTAACCTTGTTGGAAGGACGAAAAGACGAAGAGAGTAGGAAAAGAAAATGACTGGGTGAGTGACATATAGGGGTAGAATGGTAACATGATAGATAAAAATCGAAGATATGATAGGGTAGCCTGCATAGATTCTATCTTTGCCGCAGCGAAAATTTGATTTTGCCATAGCGAAAATGTCCCGAGAGCAAAAAATGGAAGAAATAGAAATACGTCATCGCTGTAACGTGAAATGCACGCTACGGTGAAAATAACCCGAGAGTAAATGGAACAAAATAGGACTGCATCGCTGCGACGACTTGAAATACATGTCGTGCTGAGAATTTCCCAAAAGAAAGAAACTAGGTGGAGACTTTTGCCACAATGAAACCATAAGTTAACCGCGACGAAAGTAACCCGAACTCAAAGAGCAATAGCTGGAAAATTTTTACAAAGAAATGAAAAACCTGATAAAGAAACACAAAACACAGTCTGGATACTTAGATTACCTTTAAGTGAATATGTAGAGTTGCAAAGTACTGAATAAGTTCAACAATGAAAATGCAACACAATCAACAATATGCAGCTTCTCTAAATATGAAGATATATCATGCTTTAGAGTGATCAATCACGGCAAAATAAAGGTAAAAGATAGAACTAAAAAGGGGTGTTATTGAAATGAAAATTACTATTAAACTAAAAACTAAACTACTTTTCCTACTGGGTTAGTTTCTCCCCTACACTTACTTAACGTCATGAATAGTCACAAGGCAAAAGTAAGTAAACAAATGAAGGAAAGAAACAACCTGAGATTTATGGAGGTTTCTGGTTCTCATGGTAAAGCTTCAAGAGATGTCCATTCACCTTAAGCTTAGCTCCAGTCCCTTCATGTAGAAGCTCTACCATGCCAAAGTTGTGCACTTTTGTGACTATGTACGACCCATCCCGACGAGTATTAAATTCCCTTGCTTAAAAGCGAAATGAGCTTTAAACAATAACACTTTATCTCCCTCTTTGAAGTTCTTCCTCATGATGCCTTTATCGTGCACAAACTTGGTTTTCTCCTTATAGAGTTGAGAGTTCTCATACGCCGCTACCCTCAACTCTTCCAATTCTTGCAACTGCAATTTTCTCTCCATCCTAGAAGATTTTAAGTCCATGTTTCACTGCTTGACTGCCCAATAAGCTTTATGTTCCAACTCCACTAGCAAATGGCAAGCCTTGCCATAAATTAAGCAGAATCGAGACATCCCGATTTGTTACTTGTAGGCGGTCTGATAAGCCCATAGTGCTTCTTCTAAGTGTAAACTCTAATCTTTCTTAGATGGTTTTACAATCTTCTCCAAGATATACTTTACCTCTTGATAAGATATTTCAGCCTGACCATTGGTTTGGGGGTGATATGCAGTGGAGACTTTATGAGTAAAACCAAATTTTGAAAACAGATTATCAACTACCCTATTACAGAAGTGTGTACCCCTATCACTAATCATAACCCATGGAATCCTAAACCTACAGAAAATGTTGGACTTAAGAAATTTAGGCACTGTTTGGGCATCATCGTTTCTAGTAGGCACAACCTCTATCCATTTGGACACGTAGTCTATGGCTAGAAGGATATATACAAAATCAAAGGACGGAGGAAAAGGACCCATGAAGTCAATCCCCTAAACATCAAAGATTTTGCAAAACAGTAGAGACTACTGAGGCATTTCATGCCTTTTACCTAACCCCCCAAAACGTTGACACTTGTCACAAGACTGACAAAATGTAAAAGAATATTTAAAAAGGGTTGGCCAATAAAAACCATAGTCTAGAATTTTCCAAGATGTTCTCCTTGCACTGAAATGCCCTCTATAAACCATAGAATGGCAAGCTGAAATAATGTCATCAAATTCTTCATTAGGCATACATTTCCTTATGACCTGGTCACTGCACATTCGCCATAGATGAGGAGCATCCCAAATGTAATGCCTTACTTCACTTTTAAGTTTTTGTGCCTGTGAATCAGACATAAGAAGAGGGGTGAGTCTAGTCATAAGGTAGTTAACTAATTTTGCATACCAAGGCTCTTTTAAGAATAAAGAACATAAAACTGCATCAGGAAAAGAATCATAAGCGAGCTCGAAAGATTCTACTCCCCTTGTATCCTCTGGTAGCCTACTCAAGTGATTGATTACATGATTTGTTGTCCCTGGTCAGTCCTTTATCTCGATGTCGAATTCTTGAAGAAGTAATACCCATCTTATCAATCTTATCTTAGATTGTGGTTTCTTGAGCAGATATCAAACAGCTGCATGATCAGTAAAAACAGTCACATGAGAATTTAACAGATAAGGCCTAAACTTTTCTAAAACAAAAATTGCTGCAAACAGCGCTTTCTCTATTGTTGTGTAGTTGATTTGAGCTGCATCCAGTGTTTTTTAGGCATAGGCAATTGCTCTTAAGATTTTCTCCTCCCTTTGGCCCAACATAGCTCCTACAACACAATTAGAAGCATCACATGAAAGCTTAAAAGGTAAGTTCCAATCAGGAGTAACCAGAATAGGGGGAGAAATGAGTTAAGACTTTAACTCATCAAAAGCATCCCTACACGAATCATCAAAATCAAATTTTACATCTTTTTTTAGAAGCCTTAAAATAGGTAATGCAATCTTGCTAAAATCTTTTATAAAATGCCTATAGAATCCTGCATGACCCAAAGATGATCTTATATCTTTAACACACACAGGATAAGGCAATGAAGATATTACCTCAATCTTAGCTTTATCAACTTTAATTCCCTTGCTAGAAATCAAATGACCTAGCACTATGCCCTCGTTAACCATGAAATGACATTTTTCAAAGTTCAAGATCAAATTCTTCTCAATTCATCATTTCAAAAATTTTTCAAGACTAGCAAGGCAATTATCAAAAGAACCACCATACACAGTAAAGTCATCCATAAATACTTCCATGCATTCTTCTAAAAATTCACAGAAAATAGCCATCATACAATGCTGGAAAGTCCCTGAGGCATTACATAATCCAAAAGGCATCCTACGATAAGCGAAGGTACCAAAAGGACATGTAAAAGTGGTTTTATCTTAATCCTCCGATGCAATAGGTACTTGAAAGTACCCAGAGAAACCATCCAGAAAATAATAATGAGATTTGCCTGTAAGTCGCTCTAGTATCTAGTCAATAAAGGGAAGAGGGAAACGATCTTTTCGTGTGGCATCATTTAAACTTCTATAGTCTATGTATACACGTCAAGAATTTTGCACTCTTATAGGAATAAGCTCATCCCTATCATTTTTAACCACAGTGACCCCATTCTTTTTAGGCACTACATGGATCGGACTAACCCACTCACTATCAGATATAGGGTAGATGATCCTAGCACTCAAACGTTTGGTGATTTCTTTCTTAACCACATCTAGGATAAGTGGGTTTAATCTCCTTTGGGGTTGTCTTACGTGTTTGGGAGCCTCACTCAGTAAAATCCTATGTGTAAAAATAGCTAGACTAATCCCAGGTATGTCCACTAAAGTCCACCCTATAGCCCTCTTATGCTCTCTCAAAACGACAAGGAGTCTCTCTTCCTCACTACTAGATAGGGAATTGGAAATTATGATAGGTAATCGCTCATTAGACTCAAGGAAAGCATACTTTAAAGTAGAGGGTAGGGGTTTCAATTTAATTGCAGATGGTTGCACAATAGAAGGGATTAATTAATGAAGTTTAAGAGAGAACAGATTTCTTCCCTTTTCTTCAACCAACGGTAATCGACGTTCCATGCTATTAGCTTTAAAATCTCTGTTAATTCCAAGCATTAAACCTTCAGTATGAGATTTTTGTTGTAGTGAAACAACTTCATCAATTTTCACGTCAAAGTTACCCTCCACGATGCTAGAATCACCTTAAATGTTGACAGAAAACCTTTCCCGGAGGGGGTCATCACTGACAATAGAATCAGGTGAATACAGTTCAGAGTCAAGGGAATCCTGTTGCAATTCAAATGCAGAGCAAGCATCTTTAACAACAATATCAATCATGTTGACACCCAAAATTGAGTAATCTTTATATAGATGTTTCATTGCTTCATACATGTTAAAACACACGTTGTTGATCACCTACTTCCATTGTGATGGTGCCTTCTTTCATGCTAATCATTGTGTTAGCAATTCTTAAGAAAGGTCTACCAAGAATCATTATGGTGTCATGTGCAAGTTCAAAAGACATGTCATGCACATAAAAATTAGTAGGAAAAACCAAACCTTTATCTTGGACTAAAATATCCTCTAAAATGCCCTCAGGATACCTAACCATTGGCTTTATTGGCTCCATACTTGCTTGACTCAACATGCTCCCTTGTTATTGCTTGTTCATCATTGCTCTCAAAATTTGTTCCTTCGCTATTTAAAAATGTGGACTTCTTTTCAGCCAATAATGCTTTCTCTTTAGAGCTTTCAGAATTCTTCATCTTTACCGGTGTGGAAGACAACTCATGATATTCAATCTCTTCCTTAACTACTTCCTCATCTGAATCACAGAACTTCACTTGCTTCCTACTTCGAAGAGTGATGGCATTCAAACCCTTAGGATTTATAACTGTGTTTGAGGGAATAGTGCCACTGCTCTTAGCTTGTTGCTCACTTATGTTATTGGATAATTGAGCGAGATAGGAGTTGATATTTTCAATCTTTGTCTCCCATTTCTCCATTCTTTTCTCTAAGGCATTGAATCTAGCAACATTCTTAGATGAGTCTTGTTGAATCAAAGAGGCTAAAGAATTGAACTAGTTGTCATTGGAAGTCCTCTCGTCTTTCATCAATGCCATCATATTATACAAGAGTTGATTGGTGTCTTCCTTTGGTGGAATAGTTAAAGCTTTCTGTTGGTTTTGGAACTGGTTAGTAGATGGACCAGCCACTCCACCTCGCTAGAATCTGTTTGAAGGTCCACTCTCATCATTTCTCCAATTAAATCGAGGGTTTGCTTTCCATCCCTCATTATATGTATTAGAATAGGGGTCCCATTTTTGATTTGGCCTACCCTGATAAACAACAGACATCTCTTCATAACGATTGGGGTAGACACTAGCAATATGCATCACTGACCCATAAGTTTCGCAACTAGGTACAGTGAGATCCATGGTGGTTTGTGGATGATGCATACTCATATTTTTCAACTCTTCAGTAATGAGAGCCAGTTGAGTAGTCATTTTATTCTCCAAAGAGTCTACCTTAGACTCAAGACTTTCCTTTTTTCTATAGTGTACTGTTGAAGCTCCCAGCTCATTTACGCCTGTAGTGTCTCTTGCACTATACTGCTGGTGATTCAGAGTCATTTTCTTAATCAAATCCCAAGCCTCTTCAGCGGTGAGGTCTATCAGTGAACCTCCTGAGGCTGCATCTAACATATCCTTGTCTTGACCCTTCAGCCTATCATAAAAGTATTGCACCAACTGCTCTTCTGGTATTTGAAGGTGAGGGCATCATGACAATAAATCCTAAAAATGGTTCAAATGATTATAGAGAGACTCATCAAGGTCTTATCGAGCTGAGTAGATTTCCTTTCTCATTGATGAAGTTCTGGAAGCAGGAAAGTACTTCTCCAAGAATGCCTTCCTCAAATTTCCCCAACTATGATAGGCATTTTCCACATGTCTCGGAAGACTCATGTACCACTCCCTTGATTTACCCTCCAATGATAAATGAAAAACTTTCCACAACACTTGATCTAGAGAAGCACCCACCGGTTTCATGCTCTGGAAAATCATAGGTAGCGATTGCAGGTAAATGTAGGGATCTTCTCCTTTCAAACTATGAAATTTAAGAAGAGAGTTAATAAGCATTCCTTTTATCTCAAAATTCACATCAAAATTAGGACAAGCAGTAGTAAAAGGATCATAATTCACATCAGAGGTTGTAGCTTCCCTAATGGCCCTCCTTCTAAGGTTGCTATTATTCTCACCAATTCTCTCCGGCTCTCCATTACCTCTATTTTCACCGTTTCTAGGTTGGTTGGCATCAAGGTTTTGGGTTTTCATATTAACTGGATTTTCAGCCATTATCTCCCCTTCTAATGATTCAATCTTACTACTTGACAAGCTAGACTCCACTACCTTGCTTGTCCCTTCTACTCTCTTTTCCTTCCTAACTTTTCTCAGACTTTTCTCAATTTCAGGGTCTAAAGGTAGGCGTGTGGTTTTTTGGGGCATGTAAAGGAAATTTTCAAAAAAGAATAAAAATGAAAAAAATTGACTTGCAAGTTTATAAAGTCAGGTAAAAAGATGAGATGTGATGGATGCAAGTGTGTGTGAGTATATGAAAATATATATGCATAGATAAGGAAATCTTTAGAGCTGCGTAGAAAAGTTGGCCATAGCGAAGTCGATCATTGGCCTCAACATAAATGCCCCCAAAGGGATCCTCGTAAGATCCTACAAGTTAGCCACGGCGAAACAAAAAGTTGACCGCTGCAAACTTTCACCGAAGGCAGCAAACAGAACTCTGAACTATGCAGATGTAAAATGCTAAGTATAAAACAATGAAAAGAAAGCAGTATCTTTGTTTTTATTTCCAAAAATTCAGATGCTAAGCAAAATGAAAACCTATACTATTAACAGGTAGGAAGCTAAACTATCTAGAATGCAATATAAAGACTCTTAACCACACTCAGGACCAATATAATATAAGTTAACCTAAAGAATCAATTGCTTGGTTCCCCGGCAATGGCGCCATTTGATTCGACCTGTTCGTTAAGCTCTTGGAGGTTGAATCAAAGTATTCCAAGAGTTACATTATAAGGTACAACCTCGGGTCATTCACTTAATCTGAACCTAAAATGATTGAACCTAAGTTAACCTACATGTCATGCTATGCAAACTAATTTGGAGAAAAGGGGTTTTTTTAATTTTTTTTGAACTCATTAATATAACTAATTTGAATGTAAAACAAATGTTTTTGGATTTTAGGGGTAAAGAAAACTTATGGACAAAAAACATAAAAGACTAAATAATGATAAAGTCCCCTAGAAGGTGGGTTTTGGCCATCATAGTTTGAAATTGATTTAAGTGAGAGAGAAGTCACTAAGCTTCAAAATGGTAAACCTTAAAAGACTCTTCAAGTCCAGGATCTTAATCAATGAGACTCCATTTTTTAAAAATCTCGTTAAGTGCTCTTAGTGTGTGTAGTAGGATTAGCCAATGCAATGGGTCAAATGGAATCTAAAATCATCTCAACATCAAACATAACCACGCAAGATAAGAGAGAATCAAGAAGATTTCAAATAGACATATATGAAAATTCATACATTTAAGCTCAGAGTTCTACATAAACTAATCCATCCTACACATAATGAATATCCAACATTTGATTAAAACCATAATCAAATAGCTCAACTACAAATCATAAATCCTAGACCTAGGATGTCATAAATTCATAGCTGAGCAATGAATTAAATTACTCCCCTTTTTCAGACTGTTGAAATCTAACCATTGTTGCACCTTCAAGAGGAAAAGAAACGCCTAACCACTCATTGCACTCAGAAACTTCACAACTTGGAATGAATCTGAATCACCATTGGTGGAGGTTTTTCAGTGGAAAGAAAAATATGGAAGAGGTTAGAAAATGAAGGAAAGTCAATCTCTATGTGTCTCCCTGCTGCCCCCTTTACTTATCCCAAAATAGGGTTTTTTAAGTGGTATTCGAGTCGGGTCATATGCATGGGTAAGTGAGATTTTCAAAAATGACTTGGGTTTCAAGTTGCTGCTTTGAAGTTTTTTTCGCGGCGAAGTGATGACTTTTGCCACTGCCAAATTTTCCCGAAAGGTCTGAGCTGTTGATTCACATGTTTAGTCACAGCGACGTGATGAGTTTGTCGCGGCCAAATTTTCCTGAAAAGTCTTCTTCCTTGATCTTATGGCTCAACAATTTCTTGGTCATTGCTCTTGGCTCCACTTCTTGAGTGTCCTAAAATGAAAAGCAATAGTTTGCAATATCAATTGTCCTATAAACCAAGTGAGTGCAATTAATAACTAATTATGACAATTTTACCCTCAAGCTACATTAATTCAAAACAAGCACTCTTGAACTAAATTGAGCACAATATCTAACAAAAAGAGCTTAAAAGTACAACAAAAACTATAAAATATCACTGAATAATAGAGAAGACTTGGGTTCAATTAGTGTGTAAGGATATAGAAGTAACAAATCTCATATCTGATGGGAATTACTACACTTAGAGTGACAAACAAGATGGTAAAAGGTACATTAGGAAAGAGATGGATAGAGCTCTTCTACTTGGTTGCTAAAATTTCCTAATAGTTTAGACAGGTTCTCCAAAACTCTACTTATATCACAACCCTATTCGTGTACAAGATTTCACCTCACTCATATCTAGCAAAACTCCCTTCTGATTTAATAATTATCTTACTAAATTAGAAGGATTTGAAGAGGATCTTACCAATGGTCTTAGTTATAAAATCAAAAGGAACTACACCTCTATTTGTATAAGGAAGCTAGAAAAGGATAAGCGTAAGCTTAAAGAACTCAATCAATAATGGGGTTTTAACACTTAATACTCAATATCAGTTATTGCCAATAAGTTAAAGGCAATTAAAGCTGACATGTATCTCAAACTTAGAGATCTATCATTATAAAAAGGTGGAAATGGTAGCTTTACCAGAGGTTTCATAAGCCCTTAATATATATCACTCATTACTTAAGAAAAAGCCTTGTGCTTAATGGATGAAAGACGGGAACATAAAAGCCTCATTCTTTAATAAATCAATAGATTATAGGTGAAACATCAATTGTCTTTTAAAAGAGCATGGTAATGTTTCACAAATTCAAAAGGAATTGAAGTATGAAGGTTATAATTACTTTTGAAGTTCCTTGAGCTCTTTAGGCCCCAAAAACTATATTTTCCTACTACAAAAGTCCTTTATATATGATCATATCTCTTAACAGGATGCTAAACCTAATCTAGCTCTTCACCCCTAATGATATGGAAAAAGTAGTCTTTGAACTCCATCTAAGTAAGTCTCCTAAACCTAATGGTTTGAATGGCTTTTTTTTTTTAAATCCTAGCCTTACATCAAAGATCTCATCACTAAAGAAGTCCTAGAATTCTTCATTTATTGAATGATGTTGAAAGAAATCAACAAAACCTATATTTTCCTAATCCTTAAAGTCTAAAATCCTAACTCCCACAAGGATTTTAATTAGTGACTTTAAAGGCTCTCAAGATGCTTTTATGTCGTGAAGATTGATTGGAGATAATGTTCTTCTTACCTAATAACTATTTAAAGGCTATGAAAAGAAACATTTTAATATAAATTTTTCCATTAAAGTGTTCTTTTACAAAGCCTTTAATTCAATACACTGAAGATATATTTTGCACTTATTTGAAGTTTTTGAATTCTATGCTATTCATTAGTTTGATAAACCAATGTATTAATACTAATTTCTTTAGAGTTCTAATCAATGGAGTGCCTATTAAATTGTTTAAAAGAGGGAAAGAGTTTAAGCAAGGGGACCTTTTATCCCTTTACCTTTTCATTCTATACATGGATTTTCTCACAAGGTTGATTGAAATGTACATTAAGCATTATAAGAGTTTCAAGTTTCACTCTGAATACAAAGGAATCTTCATCCTAGTATTTGTGGATGACTTCCCTTTATTTTCCAAATTTAAGGATATATTAGTAAGTTTATTAATATTTGTACCAAACATTTTTTAAGTTTTTTTAGGTCTCTCTATCAACCATAATAAATGCTATATGTTAACAGTTATTAATTTTAAAGTTATAACTCCTTGATTAACTTTAATCACAAGCATTAAACTCAAAGATCTAACCTTTTTCTACCTAGGCATCCCAATCACCACAAGAAGATTAAGCTTTAGGTATTGCATTTCACTGTTGGAGAAAATTCGAAAAAGGATCAACAATAAAACCTTATTCTTTGTTGGCTGAATCTAATTGATTAACTTTATTTCAAACTTTCTCCATACATCTTAGTCTTCTCATATTTTCCTATCCAAAGAGATTATCAAGGCCATTAAAAAGATAATGAGATGCTTTCTTTAATTAAGTGAATCAAAAAAAGAATATTATGTCAAAGTCAAATGGTTAGATTGTTAAGTCATTAAATTTGACTTATTTTGGACTTAATTATCTTTAATGTGTTGAAATAATTATCCGAAATTAATGGAATTATCTTATAATTGTTTACAGATGATTTTCAACACCTTAGAGACGAAATTGAATCAAAAAGATGTAAAAGAATGAAGAAAATTCAAAATTCCTAATTTGACAGCAATTCTGTGACTAAGCGTGGGCACGCCTAAGGATGAAATAAATCTGCAGATCACTTTTCAAAATTCAAAATCGAGATTCTCACAACCTTTGAAGATTATATTGCCATCTTTCAAGGGGATAGACTACCTAAAATTAGGGGATACAATATCGGAAGAGAATCAAGGAAAGATAAGGGGAAAAACAAGCATAAAAGAGAAAGGATGGTGGTTCACGCAAGCTAGACTAGGTTTAGATAGATTTTCGTTTCTGTTCTTTCTTTTTCAGTCTTTTTACATTTTCTGCACTTTCTCTATTAGTATTTTCATGTTTTTCAGTAAAGAACCAGGGATGGAGACTTTACACTTTGTTATTTCTTTCGTTTTCAATTCTAATATGAGTAGCTAAACTTTTTGTCTTGGTTGAGGGGATGTTGTCGCCTGCAACCAAATTCAAAAGAAATCACTTACGTTAATATAAATGAATGTAGTAGTGGTAAGTGGATATCGTTCCCACGAGGAATTTTTAACGGTAAAGGTTAGCGATGTTTAAAACTAAAAGAAAGTAAC
>JANQBM010020242.1:0-11629 GCA_025594535.1 Erythroxylum domingense | reverse complement strand
TAAAGCTCTTTCTTGAATATTTAATCCATAAAATAAATTATGACGTCGTGATTTTATTCCTAATCTTTGTAGAGTACTGACTCTAAATCCAGAATAATTTGATAATGAAAAGTTTTCATTTTGAATCTGTTTTAATTTTCTTTTATTTATTAATATATCTTGTCTATATTCTCCTGTTTGTTCTATTTGATTATCTATTACTGGTTCAATTTCTTGATTACTGTTATTATCTACTTCTATTTATTCTGTTTCTTCTTCAGTAGTATATTCTGTATCAGTTAGAATGAAAATACTCTCATCAGAGTTTATATTAAAATCATCTATTCGTATAAATTCTCCTGTATTTATCATTGCTTCAATATCACTATCTATTTCTATTTTCTTTTTATTTTTCTCATTCTTTTAGGTCACTCATTAACGTAATGCCCTATTTGTTTGCAATAATAACGAAGATATCATCGTAGACCATGAAAGCAGTTTCCAGTTGCGTGGATTATGGTGATCTGGTTAGTTGCACTTGCGTTGAACAATTAAGAATGTTATCTCTCGCTCTATTGTCCAACCTCATTCTCCTAGCAATTCTTGGGAAAATGAGAAATGAACAAAGATTTCAAAGGAAAATGAAAATTTGTGGAAACAGTAACAACGACAACAATAATATAAGGAAAAAAAAAAAGGAAAAGCGGGCCATGAGTTGGGGAAGCAAGTTGGGTGAGTCAAGTAGTGAGTCGTTGAGCTTTAGCCTGAGGAATTTACACAAGTGTTTAGAGGGTGAGTAGGTTGCCACCGATAGGCCTGCTTGGCCCAACACTGTCACCGACGAGGCCATTCAAGGATGGATTTCTCATAAAATTGATGCTTACAAAAAATTGGAAATGAATGTTTAATGTACTCTTTAATAAATATCCTTAAGAAAAAATAATCATTAATATTAATGGGTGGTCACAAACAGATGGGATATGGCTAGGAAATTTTTTCTTTTTTTATTGTATTAATTAATAATAATTAGTTATAATTTACAAAATTATGACATGTAAATTTATAACACCTAACATTTTACGTCACGTATGATATGACTTGTCATATTAGCTTTATTATAAAAAATACTAGCATTGAGTTATATTTTAAAAAATAAAATTTTAAATATTTAATTGTCACTTTTTAAAATACTGAAAAGTTTGGAGTTCTTTTATTAAACCTTAAAACAAGAGAAAACTCATATGAAAATATAAAATTTTAACTTTCTTCACGGATACAAAATTTTTGGCTAAGACTAGGAGTCATCACCTCTGATACTACGTAGTACTCAAAATATATATTATCATTTCCTTCCTATAAAAATCACATATTAAAAGAAATCACAATCTAAATAATGTGCTTTCATCACACAAATGTCATAAGGTGTAGAATAATCAATTCAACTTGTAAATTTTGAAAATGATAAGATTATGATTCAAGATTAGCCATATCAAAAACTCTCTTGTAAATCCAATTTCAAACATATATAGTTCATACTTCTGATTATTTTCAAAAATTAAGACGTCAAAACTGATAGAAACAATTAAACAAGATGCTTCAATCATAAAAATTGTTTAAAAGAATTTTTTAAAAGATAATTTAAAAGAAATACTTTTAATCTCAAAATTATTTAAAAGAATAATTTAATTAAAAATAAGGGGTGTCACTTTCTTGTGAAAGTTTATAAAATTAAGTCATTAAAATATAATTTAGTATCAAAATTAACCATGAATAAAACTTATTCTTAAAATTAATTTACCAATATATTAATTATCGAGGCATAACAATGAGTATTTTATTAATTCACATAGAATTCTAAAATCTCAAACTAACTCTTTTACAAAATGGCTCCACAAAAAATTTAAGAGACTATTTTTTTTAATAATATCAAATATTAATTAAACAATAATACAACATCTCAGAAATATAAATCCAAAAAAAATATCTTATGTCATATCTAATCCAATCTCCTTCAAATTTTTTTATACTTATATTAATTCATATATTACATTCTCTTGACATATCGTCGAGCATCAATTTAATTCGATATTCAGAAGTCCCAAAGATTTTCAATTTCTTTGCAGTATTACATTCTATGGCCTTATGCTTTACTTCATTTGCAGTATTACATTCTATGGCCTTGCAGAATTTTGATAAAGATAACAAGAAGAGTCGAATTGATAGATAAGAATGTGTGAATCCTTACCCTAATTTCGGTTTGAAGTTGTCAAAACTAATTTTAGAAACATTTTTCTACTTCACGAAGAATAGATCGGAGTCGTAGTATTAGGGCCAGGCACCCCCGCTCCCCGTCCCTGACTCCCGATCTTCGAAATGAGGATATTTTTTTCTCATTCTTCATTTCTAAGATCCCCGTTAAGTCCCTGCGAGGACCCGAATTCCCTCACCCTCACCCTGCAGTGCATAAAAACTTTTGAATAATTTATCATAATTTTTTGTTTATAATTTATAAGAACATAGATAATTTCTTCTCATATATTTTAAATTATTATATACATTAAATTATTCTTAAAACTTTTACAAATTTCCAATAATTTCAAAATTTTTATTTTATATTTTATAGAAACTGATTCGTGCTTCTTTCTGTTCATATTTACATAGATAATTAGTACTTCTTAGAACTGCAATTATTACTATTTACTCAATTAAAATTTTCATTTAATCCAACTGAAACATTTTAGTCTTCGTTGATTATACCCAACTTTTAGTAAAGAGTATAAAATTAAAAATATATAATATATTTATAAAATTATCGTAAATGAGGATCCCCACGGGACGGAGATTATTCAATTCGTCCCCGTCCTCGTCCCCGACTCTGTCTCAGGGGTTATATTTGCCCCATCCTCGATTATACAGGGTGATTTTTTTCCGAATCTTCGCCCCAAACGGAGAATCCCCACGAGGATCTCTAAACTCTGAACCCAAATTGCCATCCCTACTAGTATCATACTACTTCGGATAAGGTTTTATCAATTGATTGAAAGCCTGCTGATAATTTTAGTGACATTATTACAGCTCAAAACTAGAATAAAAAGGATGATAGGTATCAGCCGACCAGCCGAGAGCATCCTTTTAGGTATGAGCTAGTGTGTCGACAACAAAGACAATTTATAAGCATATGTACTATGAATGGAAAAAATTATTAGATAGGATTAGCATAACTTATTACACTATTATAATTTAAATAGGAAAAATATAAATAAATCTTTAAAAGAAAAGGCAAGGTTAAAAATTTTATTCTCATATTTGATAAAAAATATTTCACTAAATCAAAATTATTTTTCGCAAACTTTAGCGCTTGACATCTATTATTTAAATATATGGTAAAACCATGTCATGACTATATCAAATTGTGAAACTATGTTTAGATGTCAGTTAATAACTTTATAATAAAGTTTGTTGTTGCTCTCCCATAAATGGTAAATGGTGGCCACAATAAACAAAGTGAAAGAAATATTATCTAATACATAGATATTATGTAGATAAAGAATAAGATCTTTCATAAATATAGCATCATTGAAACTTATCTCTTAATTGCATCACAGAGTTTCCACATGTTAAAAGTTCTTTGACAGAGAATACAAAGCTTTTATTTTGAATTATTATTATCATCTTATCTTTTTGGAAGTTTAAACTATTTTATATTACGCTTAAAACTTTAATCACTTTTTAACATTTAAGATTAAACTTCGTATCCTAAATCATCTGGTGTGTTCAATAGTCACAATCTCCCACTCACATGTTGATGAGTTTAGATGGTCAACATTTTGCAATTTCTCATACTTATCTAATAGCTCTTATGACTAGATATAACGAGAGCTCATTCTCATATATCTGTTAGGAGTATATAACATCTTGATTAACTGATCGATCTTGAGACTAATTTGTTATTGAGTAGAAATAATATGTTATACCCTAGGTCATATCTTGCATTAATCTCCTTCAGATCTCATTTATTTCATTATATCATGATTGTATTCAATTATCTTACTAAGATATAGTGGCCACCTTTGAATACATTTCATGTAAGTCTTTATACATAATGACCTTCCTCTATTTTTAATTCTTTCAAATCAAATTTAATTTGCTTTCCTAGAATTATTTTATAAGATCGCATCATACATAATCTGCTGGTAATATTCTAAGTTAACAAACCTTAAATTCAATTATCAAGAATTAGACAAAACTCTTAAAGGTATTTAGTGAGACAACTTAACCTCAATGATCTCACACAATTTAAGCTGAGATCTTGTAACTTACATTAGTCCCTTTATGGTCGTATTTACACACATGGTACTAGTCATGTGCTACCGTATTAACTCATATTCGTTTTACGTGAAGGTCTTTCATTCAAAAAATATCGTACAGATGTTAGTTCAAATATACTAAATGTTTAACTTGATTTCATTATCTACTCTAAAAAGAATTTTTTAGAACTCTCATTTAGTAACTTAGGAAAGATATAGTGATCGTGTAATTACTTTGTACCAACTTCCTCACGATTTAAAGTGGCACTCATGATTTAGGTTACTCACTCTTAATTATCACCTAGATAATAAACTTTAAACCTGTCTCATCTTTAGTGATCACAAATTACTAGAGGCCATTGCTTGTGTAAGAAAGTCAATCTTCGATATGTCTTACATGCTCTTAATTCATATCTTTATATATATAGATATATATTTACACAAAATAAACAAATATATTATGAATTAAGTATTATGCAATGTATAATCTCCATCAAAAATTTTCTCATTTAAATATGACATTACAACAAATGAACATACAAAGAGAAATGTTTCTTATGACATTTCAATATCTACATAAGCCTAGTGACTTCATATGTACAATATACACATCTCTAAAAATTGGCTTTAATCATATGGTCTACCACCATATCTCACGTAGATATATATTTTATGTTCACTTTTCCTCATGCTACTATATCTTTCATATAATTATACTTAGTATTTATATGTTTGGTTTTATAATGAAATTTGGGATCTTTTGTATAAGTGATTGTTGCTTGACTATCACAGTTGATAGTCACTGGTTCAATTTCACTTTTAGTGACTCTCAAATGAACCAAGAAAATCATTTAAGCCATATAACTTCTTATACTACTGCTGAAAATGCTACAAATTCAGCTTTCATTATAGATAATGCAATGCAAGACTGTTTCTTAATTTTTCATAATATTGCTTCATTATTGAGTAGGAAAATAAATTTTCTTTCATCTAAGTCTCCTCCCCAGTATACATCCCTATATTATTGCTTACATAGGTCATTGCTTTGATAGCATAGTGCATAGCCGATTGTACCTTTTAAATACCTCAATATTCTTTTTATTGCTTTCTAATTTGTTTGTCCCAAACTTGACTAATATCTACCTACCATTCCAATAACATAATAAATATTTGGTCTTGTACACATCATAACGTACGTGAGACTTCCAATTGCATTGGCATAGAGAATTTTCTTCATTTATTCCCTTTCTTATGGAGTAGATAGGCAAAACCTGTTACTGAGACCTTTGCCTTTAGTAATAGGATTATCTATTGGTTTACAATCTTACATGTGGAATTGTTCTAAAATCCATTAGATATAAGTTGCTTAAGAAAGTGATAATAATCTTTTCGAATGATCTCCTCAAATTTTAACTCCAAGAATGTATGCAACTTTACCCATATTTTTCATCTTAAATTCACATGACAACCAATCTTTGATTTGCTTGATAAACACTCAGTTATTACGAATGATCAAAATGTCATCCATATATAAAGATAAAATTGCATATTTGTCTTTGTATCTTCTAACATATGAAAGTCATATGATATGATTACATTATGAAATTGTATATACCACTCCCTTGAAGATTGCTTTATACCATATATTAATTTTAATAATTGACATACTTTATATTTTTAGTTGTCTCTTCAACCTGCATGTTATTCCATATAGATTTCTGCTTCTAATTCTCCATTTAGAAAATCAGTCTTTACATCCATTTGATGTAATTCAAGATTCAAAATAGATATTAAAGCCTAGATTAAGTGAATTAAAGCAAACTTTACAACATGTGAAAAAGTGTTGAGATAATCAATTCCTTTTCATTATATATATCCTTTCCCCACAAGATGTGTTTTGTATCTTTCAATACTACCATTTAAGTCCCATACTTAATTTGAGCTTAAAGAAGTCGTTTTTCTTCTTTCATTGCTTTCATCCATGTTTCTTTCGCAGGACCATTAAGAGCCTCAGGTACATTTCTTAGGTCATTATCTTCTTATGAGATAATCATGTGAATTTCTCCTTCTATTTTAAAATGATGTCTAAAAATAAACCCTCAGTTACCATGTCACAAACGGGGTTCATTAGAAATAGATTCATGAACTTTCTAATTACTCCCACTCAGGTTACATACTATTGGTAAACTTTCAATGGGTTATAATGTAAATTGATTTTGAGTTAATTCTCCCACATCTAAATTGCTTCTACTATGTTGAGATTTCCTAACAGAATTATGCTAATTAAGTGTCTCCTACAAAAATAGGTCTTTTTCTATTTCACCCTACTTGGAAAACTCATTCTCTAAGAATGTCACATCTCGTGATTTAAATTTAGTTATACCTTCACTACCTTGTTCACCTATGAACTCATATCTTTTTAAGTGTTTAGAGTATCTAACAAAGATACTTTTCTTCTCTCTTGGACCTAGTTTCCCATATTTATAAGAGAAATAATAAAAATAAGCAGCATATACCTAAGGTTTAAGAGTTGCCATATCAAGTTTTCTATCTGCCTATAACTCGTACGGGGTACTTGTAACTAATTTGGTAGGCAATTGGTTAAGTATACAAGTAAATGTTAGCAATGCATCACCCCAATAGGTGATTAACAAATTTGCTTGTGTTATCATGGACCTAATCATTTCTAATAGTGTTTTATTACATCTTTTTGCTAAACTGTTTTGTTGTACGATTCTTGGAATAGTCAAATATCTCTCTATTCCTTTTACATTATATAGCATTTTGAACTTATTAGACAAGTACTCTTATCCTCTACTAATTCGGAATGCTTTTATTTTCTTTTCTAATTGATTTTTAACTAAATTCATATATTTGATGAAATAATTCAATGCTTCTGATTTGTGAGAAATCAAGTAGACGTGACCATATCGAGTATAGTCTTCTATAAAAGTGATAAAATATACAGCCTCATATCTTTCCCTTACATTCATTGGACCACAGATATCATAATGAACTAATTGTATCAGGTATGAAGCTCGTGTTTCCTTTCTAAACGATTTTCTAACCATTTTACCAAATGGACAATGTTCACATGTAGTAGATCTATTTAACTTAGATTACCTAATAAATCCTTTTTAGCTAACCAACTTATCGATTTTGACCAATATCGCATAGTCTAGTATGCCACAAGATTGCATTATTATTAGAAGTATTAGATGATGCAACTAATGTATAACTATTATTATTATTTGTAGCCACAATAAAACCATCAAACATAAAACCATGACCATAATGAATATTTCCCAGGTACAAATCCATTCCATAGTTGTGGAAGTTCACATGAAAACCAAGTTTAACTAACATCAACATAAAAAGAAGATTTCGTCAGATCTGTGCAGCATATAACAATTCATATAGGATGAGGGTTTGACCGCTACGCATGTCTAATCTACATGTTCTAATCCCCTGTACAACTACTTTGGAATTGTCAACTATATAAAACCATTTCGTTCTATATGAGATCTTTCAGAATTTTTTGGGGGCATCTCTATCCTTTGCTATATAGTTGATTGCTTTTGAGTCTGCAATCTACAAAGGATGCGATTCATTCAAAAAACAAAACAAGAAACATTCATTAAATAAATATATGTGTTATATTATTGTACCTTTTTAAGCTCGCTGCAATCAAAATCGAAGTGAACCTTATTGCCACAATTATAGCACTTCACACGTTTCATGTTCCTCTTCTCGAAGGGATGTTTACATTTTCCATTTGTTCACATTTGGCCTACTCACCTTAGAGTCCTGAGTAGGGTGGCGATGTCTTTTGTTCTTTATCCACTTATGCCCATTATGATGCTTACACTTCCTGTTCAGAGCTTCATGTGAGCTAGAGCCAACTACATATACCTCAGAAGACATCTTTGAGGCTTTTGAATACTCTTATTATAATATGATATGCCTCGTAGCATCTTTTATAGTCGTGATGCTGTCCTTATGAGTTAAATGCATCTTTATATGCTCCTAACTCTGAGGCAAAGAGTGAATTAAGACTTTTACTTATTGCTTACGGGATAATTCATGACCAACATCCCTTAGCTCACTTATCATATTTGACATTTTCCTCTTATGCTTTTACATTGTAAGATTTGGGCCACTTCTTATATGTATCAAACTTGATAGTGAGTAATCGTATCTTGGTTACTGAGGTACTTCCAAATCATGCAGCTAATATAGACCACATGTCCTTAGAAGTTTCATATTTTCTGAACTTACACATAATGTCATTATCCATGTTGCTCAATAACATAATGTGGGCTAATGAGCTCTTCTTCTTCCATAGCTCATATGAATCAGGGTCCCTTTTATATTGGGTTGTATTTCCTTCTTTAGGAACATCCATGGTCACGTTCAATGGTTCGAGAGCCTCTCACTCCTCCAATACATATTGGATTTTTATGCTCCATATTTCATAGTTTTCAGTATTTAGTTTATCACCCTTATTGAGTTTAGCAACAATGTTCTTTGAAGTAATAGCTATTATTGAAACACTAATGGTATGTTTGGTTGAGAGGAATGACTATTCCATTCCTTTCTTATTCCTGATAATAACTTAATACTTTGTTTGGTTAAAAAAAAGATAGAACAGACACTCCTTAAGTTTAGATATTCCTTCAATTTGTAGAATACGTAAAGCAGTCCCTCGCCTGTCTTTATCCATTCCGAGCACGTTGGGAATAATTTTCTTAACTTGAGGACATATTTATCCTTCTCTACCGCGAAAAGGCTCCTCCATCTCCTAACTTTCAAGCGATTCTCTTCTCCAGCCCAGCCTTCGATCGTCTATCCCTCTCTTCTGGTTAAGATAAAAATGCTCTTTCCTAACAAGTTTTGTCCCTCTCTTCAATCGTCGCCACTTTTGTTCAACTTGTTTGCGGTTAAGGTTTGTTGTTTCCTTGTTTGGTGCATGAGGTAGATTGATTTCTTTTAATTTCATGGTCTCTTCTAGTTTCACCATTTGCAATACTGAAATTTCTGGGTTTAATGCTTCTTCATGGTACTGAAATTTCTGGGTTTAAGGCTTCTTCTTCTTATTTCTTGCAGTAATGAAATTTTTGGGTTTAATGTTTTTTATTTTTCTTTTTTGTGGTACTGAATTTTTGGGTTTAATTCTTCTTCTTCTTCTTTCTTGCGGTACGGAAATTTATGGTTACTTTTCTTCTTCTTTTTGGCAGTACTGAATTTCTAGGTTTAATACTTCTTCTTCTTCTTTTTTGCGGTACTGAAATTTCTGTTTCTGAGTTGTATTTTGTGTTTATGTTGATGGGTTTCCATTGGGTGAGGGGTTTTGTTGAATTGGCTTGCTAATTTCTTGATTATGGGTATTTTTGGTCTGTTTTGTTGTGGATTTCGTGGATAAATATCATTTGGGTAAAGATGATCCAAATTCTAAATAGCAATAGACATTACCTATATCCAAAAACGACGTAAGCCACACCTGTTAAGAATGATTGCATCTGCAAAATATAAAACATCTAAGTAAACTCGTTTCTACCAATTCCAGAGTTTGAGTTGTGTTGCTTAATTTCCTTTTTTCTAATTTAAACGTTATTTTAGTTGTGAAGTTCCTCACTTTGTGTTGTGGATTCCAATTTCGTGTTGGGTTTAGGTATGGTCAAAATGTAAGTTCTTTCTGTTGTTGAGATAAAAGATTACATTTTTTTTTCATTTTTTGGCCAATTTTTATGCATTACATCTATAGGCTCTTTAGATATTTGTAATTTACACCTATTTGTAAATTGGCTCTTCAGATAGGCTCATAATTTATTTTATGTGTTGTTTTGGTCTAAATAATCTTGTAAACGTTCTTCCCTTATGCCGTAATTTGTTAGTGACAGGTTTCGTTAGATATACGTGGGTGTTGGATGTGCGGTGGATTTTCTTATGACTGTTATTGGCGGAATAATTTCTTATTTCTTAACCAAACACTCTTTGGTGTATATTTGAACTGTGGTTGATTGCTTTCAATTGCATTAGGACATGGTGTTTGGTAAAAACATATCATTTTCATTAAGTTTATGGCTGAGAACATCTCATTTGCCATTGTAGCTTGGAGCTGCTTATTCTGGGAGTTCTGTTGGGGGTACGAATGGTGGTGCTCAACACTTCATGAGTTCTAGGAATGCATCAATTTCGGTGGTTCTTAGGAAGGTGATGTTGGTGGATATAGAGTCCATAGTTCAACAGTACATTATGGGGGCCAGTACAGATCTGTTTATGGATCAGCTGCCATGAGTGGTGGTCAACAGGTTGGTTGAATGAGATTTATGGATTTATGTTTATGCTAATGCCAGGGATTTTTATACTAATGTTTAAAAAATTCCTTTTGATGATTTTTCTTTCATGTCATTGCTTCTGCTTATTCTTTTATCAGAATTTTTACTATATCTCTGCAATTTTATTGAAAATTGCTTGCTTTATAACATAATATGCTTATGAAAAACCCACATGGTGTTCAGTTTGATACAATAACTGTAAAGATGCATGCATGGCAATTTTTTTATTCATTGGAATCTTATATGTGGAAATTTATATGAAGCTTTTAACTTCCAACCTTTTTGTGATGCCATTCAAATGATGACACTCTTCTTGCTTAAAATTCTACTACTCTAATGAATTTTCACTAACCTTTTGGGAATCTTCCTAAGCTTCAATGTACATCTTATTCTTTAGGTCACTATAATAAGTGGCAAAGGGAGTGCATCGTTGACTTTAGAAAGACGTGGTGGCTACTCCTCAGCTGTAACTGATTCTCCTAAATTTACATCTAGTGACTATGTTACAGCATCAAGTCATGGATATAATCATAAAAGTGATCCATTTTATGCGGAGAAGATTACTGAATACCTAGCTATTGAAAGACAACAATTTGTTGATAGACCGAGTTCCTATATGGGACGAGACATTCAACTAACTTGATAATGATCTGTTATGTTGAAGGTGGCATTCACCTGTTAAAGAAAAAAAAGGAGAGAATATGTATGCAAGGTAATGCAGAATAGTGCAAGAGCTTTGTCACTCCATGATGTTTAAATCTCAAAATTCTGTTCTTTTTTCTTGTTTAATTTCAGAATTCAAGGTGTCGTTGTAACATCCCGTTTCCAGAGAACGGGTCGGACCAGAGAAACGGGTCTAGGTGTGGTAAATTACCACATCTCATGCTCATGCAGTTGTGAATAGTGAGTTTTGTGCATATAAGGATTGAGTGTACAAGCGTTCATGACAATTATCCCGGTATAAGTGCGAATAAGTGATTTTCGTGAAAAATAGATTGTGAGTGA
>JANQBM010020227.1:0-11631 GCA_025594535.1 Erythroxylum domingense | reverse complement strand
GTCATGAATGCATGTACAGACATTTTTCATGTGCAAAAATCACTGTTCACAAATGCATGAGCATGAGATGTTTTTTTTTCCTAATTTCTCCGATTGATCTCACGTGTACCAATTTCCATGATTCGACCCTTTGTATGGAAACGGGATGTTACATAACCGGAGCCCAATAAAGAAGGTATGGGTTAAGCTTAAGATATAAGAACATTTTTTAGTCAAGTTCGAAAAACTCTGTTCCAAAATCTAATGATAAGCTATAAGCGTTAAAAATAGATTAAGTTATGAGTTTTATTTGGAGTGATTCACATGTATTATAAAGGAGAAAATTATAATCACGTTTTAAGTATGATTTAAATTATTAAATAAATAATAATTCATAATTACCTACGATTAATGATATAAATTTATAAATCTTCTTAATGATATATTAATTTGTTCATGTTATATCTAATCCGATGTTAGCCATCATTAATTTCAGAATCAGAACCCAAAAGTTTGCATGAATAAGGTTTTTATTACATTGTTATGAAAAAAAAACTTGATTTTAGAGATCTCATTTTTTTCTATGAAAAGAGCTAGATTGTTCTTGCATGTGATGAGCTACCAAAGTTTATCGTATCTCGCGATGTAACTTGTGCGCTAAGACATGTTATTTGTGCTGATCTTGTTAAAAACTCTCTGGATTTCATTGGCTAATAGTCGACAAAATCTACAAGCGCACAGAATCATTCCTAGTACCTACAAATCAAGTATTCCAAAGTCGTCTCCCACAAGGACTAAGCTACTCACTACTGAATTAATCCTAATTACTTGAACTAAAATAACAAGAAACTTAAAGTTTAATTAAAAAAGAGATTTTAAAATAAGATTTTATAAAAAAAACTTATTAATTAATAAAAATTGACTAATTAATTAATTAATTAATTAATTTTTAATAATAAAATTATTAAAATAAATTAAATTCAAATAAAAATTATTCGCGGTTACTATTTCCCCACCATAAAGAGGTAGGGAATAAACTGTTGAGACAGAATGGAATTGTTGTCGTTACAGATAAGTGCCATAGTACAATCCTGAACACTAAGCACATGATCACATGACCATAATTGTACATATAATTTCAAATACCTACAAGCTAACAGATATTCTGAAAGCATGCAAAGGATAGAACATAAATAATTGAATAATAAGTTAAAGTAATAGCTTGTACAATGCAAGAGCCAACCAAGTGAAGAGTAACGAAAGCTATCAATTTTCACAATCTGAACCAGAAGTAAAATCCCTGTAATATTATAAACACAAAACAAATGTCGTCCTTCTCCAGATTATATATTTGACATTCAAGTCGACTTCAGTTAAATCAATCTTGTTATTCTTAACTTAAATAGAAGCCAATTTCAAGAAAAAATATAACATAGGAATCACATCAATCGAGATTCTCCATCAATTGCAAAGTTTATCAAATTATTTAAGCATTTAGCTCCTTGTATCAAATCATAAATCAATTCAATTTAACTCCAAAATCCTTCAAACTTTAACCCAATTTACAAAATTCAACCTAATGCATAAAATAAATATACATGAGAAAGATGTTTCAACTTTCAAATATTTCCGTAACCCTTCTTGAAAAAAAAAGCATATAAATTAACATTGGATCATTTAAAAAGTTGTTTGAACAATTACCTAACATTTTGACGCGAGAGTAAACATCTTGTCATAAATACTCCCGGTTACTTAATTAGATCACCGTTTCAAAACACTAACTTTAAATTAACATTAGAGCATTTAGAAACTTGTTTGAACAGTCACTTAACCTTTTGACTCGAAAGTAAACATCTTGTCATTAATACTCCCGGTTACTCAATTAAGTCATTTTTTCAAATAACTACTAGCACCACCCTTTAACTTCAAAATTTTTACTTAGTTTGAAGCCAACGTAGTGAATTTATTTAATGCTCAATTTGAATTTTCTTTCTTTTTTCAATAGGTTACTAAAAGTGCTTAAAAAGTTTCAACTTATAACTCAATTATATGTCTAGGTTATACACAAAGTATCATAGTGTAAATCAAGTGTCCCTTTTTGAAATTAATGAAGCAAATTGAAATTAACTTAATCATTGATGCTTATGACTATATGCCTAAACAAATCAAATCACAATAACAATCAAACTTATAACGAATCATCTCGATCAATATTCTTTTAAAGTTAAAAAATTTCTTAGAACGATTCCCTATTAAGATATAAACATATTCCCTTCTCCACAATTTAAGTTGTACGTTATCCCTAATATACATGACATAAAAGAAGAACAAAAATTCTAAAATAAGTCAAAAGAGGATAAGTAAACGAACAATTAAGGTAGAACTAAATAAATGCAAGAACCAACAAAAAAACTTTTTGCATACAAAAAGTTTAAAGAGAACAAACAAGCATATACATCCAACAAGTTAAGTGGATTATTAAATCGAGGGTCTTGACGGGTCGGGTTCTCTTATCTCAGCATAACCCAGTAGTGCGATTTGTAAGGTGGTCACTGCCCCCCTTGGGATAGATCCGACTAAATACTGATGGTGCTTTTCAACTTACCCCACATACTGCTTCTGCAAGTGGAGTTCTTCGAAACCACACTGGGGTTTGGCTGGGAGGATTCGTACAAAATATAGGTACTTGTTTTGCAGTTTGTGCTAAATTATGGGGTGTTTATTCGGGTCTCTTGCTTGCTTGAGAGTTAGGTTACCGGAAGATAAAGCTGGAAGTTGATTATTTGGTAGTTGTCAAGTTCCTAACTTCCTCAAACAATCCAAGGAATTTCTCTAATTCGCTAATTTTGGGTATCAAGGAGCTAGTAGCCAGGACTTAAGCAGTGCACCTTCGACACATTTATAGGGAGGCCAATTGGTGTGCAGATTGGCTGGCCACTTATTCTCAATCTATTGGGCTTAGTATCACTACATTCCAAAACCCCACCTATAGAGTGTTCTACTTGTAAAGATAAAGAAACAAAAGGAAAAATGTAATTTGTATTTCATGTATCGTCAATGTGAACAGCCTTGGTATTTATACCAAGTTTGGTTATAAGATAGAAGGGATAAATACAAGATAGAAGAGATAAATACAAGTAACAACTATACAAAAATAACAGATATACAAATAGAAAATATTTAGCAGTAATTATCGAAATTTCATTCACTAACACCCCCCCTCAAGCTGATGGTGGAAGGGACTAAAGACGAAGCTTGTCATGAAGGTGAAGAAAAGCTTTAGTGCCAAGTGGTTTAGTTAAGATATCAACAAGTTGATCAGCAGAAGAAATAAATCTCACAATTGAATTCCCTAGGTTAACTTGTTCCTTGACAAAGTGATAGTCCAATTCAACATGTTTAGTAGGCCATGAAAAATTGGATTCGAAGACAAATAGACAGCACCAATGTTGTCACACCACATGGTGGCAGGTAGAGCAGTTGGAAAACCAAGTTCACGCAAAAGAGAACTTAACCACAACACTTCAGCTGTTACATTTACCAATGCTTTATACTCACTTTCTGTAGAGGTTCTAGCAACAGTTGGTTGCTTTTTAGAACACCAGGAAATCAAGTTAGATCCAAGATAAACAAGATAACCCCCTGTGGAACGACGGTCATCCGGGAAACCTCTGATCCATATCTCTATCTATGGGAACTTTATGTCTTGACTATATCCTAGGTCTCCTGTCTCGTACCTGAAAAGCCAGGGTGCAATTTTTGACGAGTTTTGCGAACTCAATAAGTGAACCATCATTGATGAGTTCACCGGATTATGCAAATATAACACATATTTCACAGTTATTCAGTCAAGCAGATAAGCATTTATACAGAGATTAGCTTAGTAGAAGATCATTCATTTCAATTCAAACATTGCGCACGTAATTGCATGGGACATGCATGAGACTCATATTCGTTCTTAGTGTTGTGACTGAGTGCCTTTCACACACATATACAAAGTTTAGCCCATAGGGCTCAATCGGAATAGAATCACGGAGCATAGCTCTACGTGTAGAACTTATATCACGGAGCAAAGCTCTACGTGGAAGCGCTTCAAACTAGCTACTCAAGTCACAATGCCTTTATCTGAGCATGCATTTTATGAAATGCATCGAATACTGAATATGTCATATATCACAGTCTTATACAAATGGTCAGACAAAGTTTTTTTTTCACAGTCATCGGACCTAAGTCCGGCATTCAACTTTTGTTAAGAAGCAAATGTCATTCAAAATTCATATCAAATCAGAACACTTTCAATACATGCCCAACTATTAAGCTTCTCAGACCTCGGGTCCAGAATCCAGAAACAGCACACAACAGTTCGATAATATTGGGAGTTTAATAGAATCAAGGTGCATGCAAATCAATCAATCCTAGGAAATCATCTAGGTTGACTCACAATACGCTCCCAGAAGCTATTGCCTAGATGGTCCGGCAATGTCCGTCTGTCGTCTGACGTGCTCCTTTAAAACAAACAAAACACATTTACAATTATTACCTTTTGTACAAACGTACTAAACATATCAACATATAGAAGATATGTACGATGCATGTTCAATGGCAATTTTGGGGTCTTCACAATCTCTCTCTCTCTCTTATCAAGACTTATTGTAACCCATCAATATCACAATTCAATTCTTATTGGCCTCTTTGCATGGCAATCTCTGGCCTCTTGTAACTTAGGGGAGGGTACAATTGGTATAGGTTTATTTATGGAAGGTGCATCTTTACAGACGATGCACCCTTTCAGAAGAAGATGAGTCACAGAAGAAGATGAATTACAGAAGGAGATGACGTCACCCAGAGGAAGCTGACGTCATCACAGAAGAAGTTTTGCTATTAGCAGAACGTTTCCTACAGACATCGGATTGACTTGTGCTTTATATGAATCA
The DNA here is from genome assembly GCA_025594535.1 of Erythroxylum domingense. Classification (NCBI taxonomy): domain Eukaryota; kingdom Viridiplantae; phylum Streptophyta; class Magnoliopsida; order Malpighiales; family Erythroxylaceae; genus Erythroxylum; species Erythroxylum domingense. The sequence goes on along the minus strand of JANQBM010020227.1, from coordinate 6,718 downwards.
AAAGAGGGCATCAAGATGTACAAACTCCATGAAGACCTCAAATGTCAGTTTTATCTTCTAAAGAGCCAAACATAGGGCAGAAGATATGCAATGAACAGTAACCCAGAAGAAGTTTAGGAACAGTGACACAGAAGATATTTTACAATCGCCATAACTTTCTCTAGAGGGATCGGATCAAGGTGTTCTTTATATGTTTTGAAAGAAGATTCCAAGATCTACAACTTTTATGAAGGTCTCCGAGGCCAATTCTATCTTTTGAGGGGTCAACAATGGGACAGAAGATAAGTATGGATGAAAAATAGAAAAAGCAAAACACAGAAGAAGATGACGTCATCACAGAAGAAACATAGAAGAAGAGGACGTCAACACAGAAGGAGTTCGTGAATAGTAACACAGAAGGAGTCCATGAACAGTAACAAAGGAGTTCATGAGCATTAACACAGAAGGAGTTCATGAACAGTATCATAGAAGGAGTTTACGAACAGTAACACAGACGAAGTTCATTCGTCTGTGAACAGTAACATAGACGAATACGGTACAGAGGAAGATGACGTCACCCAGAGGAAGATGACATCATCACAGAAGAAACAATACAGAAGAAGTTTGGTAGTAGAGAAATCAAGACACAGACAATGTCTGGTTCATGTAAGAATGCATCTTAGCAGACGATGCATCCTCACAGAAGAAGATAACTTTGCTGAAGAAGATCTCTTACAAAAGAAAATAACTCCTAGAGGATGTATCTCTGCATCCTTAGATGAAGCAGAACTTATCATCTTTCATGCCTATACAAGTTCTATACATCGTTGTCATTGTTGTTATACTTCCAGCATGAAAATATCATCTATACACCCCCAGAACACCAAATCGCTCAAAAGGCCAAAACACACATAAGTGCCAGAATCGCAAACAACTATCCATACTTGTGTAGTATGTCTGCGTTTCTTGTCTTCTACGTTCGCTTTTCAATTTAACAAACATCCAGAACCCTCATATCTATTCTCTCCACTGTGAACCCTTTTTCATGCAGATGTGTATATCCCATATGCATATGCTTATTTACACAGTGGAAACAACATTACAATCACTTACTAGCTTAACAAGTACTTAGTGTAAGTGCTCAAACACTGAAATAGAAATCAGCACCACAAAGATCGCTAGGTCGCCACTCGGTGATGAAGGTCAGGGAAGGGAATCGCAAGGTGAGGTGTTTTAGTGCAGAATGAGAACTATGGTAGAATCTTCCTAACTTAAACAATATAATACGTGAGTCCATTCCATGTCCCTCACGTGTTCTACTTATCTCCACTGACTCACTATTTGTTATGATTACAAACTGTAGTAGAGTCTTCCTAACTTAAACAATATTATACGTGGGTCCATTGCTTATCCCTCACGTATACTATGTATCTTCACTGATTCACCATTTATCATAATCACACTTTTTCATACTTACCCGGAATTGCCAAATGAAAGCATGTACAATTGTATGAATGTGTCAAACAATATGTAAGTCACAAATAACTTATGTCTAACGTAAATGTCTCACAAATAATTGTTCTAGCCGTATGTATGTAGAAGAAACAGGATGTTACAAAAATAATCTTGGGTAATAATTAAATCAGAAATTTTTACTTCAATATTTTTGCATACCCGATTGCATTTGATTGTGCCTCCATTCCCAATTTGGATGCCAAAATAAGAAATATGTTGAACTAGAACATGCAACCCAAATCCTATGACTTCAGATATAAAATTGTGTGTGGACCCACTGTCCACTAAAATTAAAACCTCACGACCCAGAATAGTCCCTTTTAGCTTCATTGTTGCGAATGGAGGAATAATTTCTTCATCTTCTTCGACGATTTCGAGGAGTGAGAACATGGACCTGCAGCGATGGCCTGGGCGAAAAAGCTACCCACACCTAAAGCAAAGCCCCTTGTCTCGCCGAAACTGACGTTTAGCATCGAGTTGGGATTCTTTACCCGGATCGCTGATAGGTGTTTGGCCGAATTTGAACTTGACACTAGTATCCTAGTGGAATTCGAAGACTCCAATGCGTTACCTCTGCTATCTAGTGCGAAACATGTTTGAGGACCAGACGTGTTGGAGCGAATTGGGGCAGCAAACTGATTGGACCTGGGTCCATGCGAGTATGATAATTATTTCTCAGACTCTAAAGCTAGGCTAGCAGCTTTATACACAGTTCGAGGCTTCTGAATGCAGACATCAGACTTCAGTTTTTCTTTGAGGCCGCTTAGGAACACCTCGAGGAGACAGTGTTTTGGCCAGTTGGAGACGTATGCAACACGTTTAGCAAATTCTTGACGATACTCTAGCACTTTGTCGTTCTGTCTGATGCTACTAAGGTATTCATCTGAGTTCTGGTATTTTGGGGGTCCATAGTGTTTTGCAAAGCTTTGATCAATTCTTCCCAATACAAAACTGTCCATTCTGAGTTTATCCGTGTGTTTAATACAATTCATATAGGTATTTAGGTCATATTTACATTCATTTTATATATCCATTCATTCATTTTAGTAACATTTTTAGGTTTATTTATTTATTTTTATTGAGTTTTTTATTTATTTTATTTTTCTTGTTTCTTCGTAGAAAGCATGAGTTTGGCTTCAAATGAGACCCAAGAATTTGCTCACGGCAGGTTCATGATTTTACATTAAAAGAGAACAAAATACACAATAGCTGGAAGAGGAAAACGACGTAGCAGAAGGTACAGGAGGAGACTCCAAAACGACAGCACATGAGAGTAAGAACAGGGGTGGACTAAGTGACTAGGGGTGATTTTGCAAAAAAAAAAAGAAAACGTTTTGAGGGTAAATAATTCAGACGCTGGAGGCTATCAAAGAGACTAGACACAAAAGGGGGGAATGTTTTTAGGTTGAAGATTTTTAGGATGCCGGAGGAGATACGGGGGAGACGTACGTAATTGAGAGACCTACACGCTACACTCTAGGAATCACACACGAAAGGCACGCTACTCTCCAAGACTTTGACGCTGCAGGTAGGGACTTGGACGCACGACTTGGAAGTGGCGGTAGCTGCTGCAGTGGAGAGACCTGGACGCACACACAACCCAGGGAAGAAAGAGAAGCATTCCAGACCTGGGTTTTTGAAGTTTCTATTCAAGACTCACCATAGTTCTTCCTTCCTTACTCCTCTAATGTCTATTTTTCTTAATTTGATATTTATTTTGTTGAACATGAATATGATTGAATAGATTTCTTGTTAGGTTTCAAAGATGGGATGTAGCTTTCGTATTTCTACATAATTCGATTCTGATTTTTATTCAATAAAATTGATTCGTGACTGTTGATTCTTGTTTTGAGTATAATTGCGCTTGTTATGTGTTAGGCCTCACATAATTTGTGTCAAAATTATCGGTTGAAGAAGTGAAAGGTGAAAATCGGTAGTGGAAAACCAAAATTAAGAACTTGTAGGTTTAGACCTTGACATAGGCAAAAATCTGTGAGAGGAATTACCAACTAGATAAAAATCTTAATGGGTTTTAGTTAATTTCATGAGCCATGATATTCTGGATTGATCTTGACTACGATACTTCTTTGACATCTCGATAGAGAATCATAGATAATTTAGATTTAGTTTCCTTCAAAGTCTAGGGATCAAGATTATTGAATAAACCATAAGAGAATTATTAGAAGTCGATTGCGAAACCAAATTTGAAACCTGCCTTTTACATATTTGATTTATTCCTTACAGTCATAAATTGTGCAGTTATTCTGTTTGTTTTAGGATTAGTTTTAGCAATTCGTTTATTAATTAATTTCTCAATAATCAACATTTAAGTGATCAGCCCAAATAATTGAATGGTTTTAGCATATTAATTGTTCAGTAACTCCCTGTGGATCGATACTCTTACTTTCCTATTTACTTGCAGGATCTGTACTTGCTGGGCCTCGGACAAGTTTTGGCCCCGTTGTCGGAGAGTTTTCCTTTGGGCAATATTAGGCGATCAATTATTTGGTTACTTTGGGCATTTTTTATTATTATCATTTGGTTATTTTTCATTTTATTTACTTTTTCTTGTAACTTATTTCTTCACTCGGAGTTTTCTTTTTTATTTTTGATTTGCAGGTGATTCTTTCTATATATGAGACATTCTTATAGTGCAGAAAATTTGTTATTTGATCCAGAAATTGAAAAGATTGCTAAGGTGCTCCGAAAAGCTATGAAACAGCAAAGAGCACCATCTGTACAAGGTAACCAGCGAATAGAAACGAACCTGTTGATACTACAAGTGAGCAAATAATGGCAGAACAAATGCAGAATGGTGGGCAAAATCAGAGAACAATGCGGGACCATGCAATACCGAACTTTGAGGATTACCAATCGAGCATCGCGACACCTCCAGTTACAGCTAATAACTTTGAACTGAAGACCGGACTTGTGCAGATGGTCCAACAGTCCCAATTTGGAGGCAACCCTTCAGAAAATCCCCATGTTCATTTGGAGAAGTTCATTCAGATATGTAGCATGTTGAAGCAGAATGGGGTATCTGACGATGCAATTCGCCTAAGATTATTTCCTTTTTCCTTGAGGGATCGTGCAAGTAAATGGCTCTACTCTCTACCTCCAGGGTCTATAACTACATGGCAAGAGTTATCCCAAGCCTTCCTAACGTAGTACTTTCCCCCAGGAAAGACCGCACAACTGAGGGGTGAAGTACATTCCTTCCTTCCAAGAGAAGATGAATCTATGTATAAAGCATGGGAGAGATTCAAGGAGCTACAAAGAAAAAGCCCTTACCACGAGATTCAGAAATGGATGCTTGTGCAGATTTTCTACAACGGGCTATCTTCGGTTATGAAAAGTGCTATAGATGCGGCTACAGGTGGAGATTTTATAGCAAAAATAAAAGATGAAGCTCATTCACTCCTGAAAAGGATTGCTCAGAATAATTACCAATGGAGTGGGAGCAGGGGGCATTTAAAGCAAGAGACTAAGAAGATTGCAGGAATGTTTGAGGTTGATGCGTTATCCATGATGAATGTTAAATTTGAAGCCCTGACAAAGAGAATGGATAAGATGGATAAGGTTAATATGATGGCAGCAAGCAGCTCACAGCCTGTGCATGAACTGCAACAATTTGCACAGCCCATGTATGATTTTTAGGATTATAGACAAGACATTGCGGTTGAGCAAGCTAATTTAGTGGGTAACTATGGAGCTAAACCTCAATGAGGAGCATTCTCAAATATATACAACCCTGAGTGGAGAAACCACCCCAATTTCTCTTGGTCCCAACAACCCAGACAGCCACAAAATTTTTTAAACCAACCCCATTACTCTTCCTACCCTCAAAACCAACCTCACTTTCTAGCCCAACAACAAAATTTCAAAAGGGGTCCTCCAGGATTCCAAAACACAAAACCTCAAGCCCCTCCACAACTCCCACAAGCTCAAGAGCAGAAACCAACTTTGGAGTCCATAGTGGAACTAATCCAACAGCTTAGTTCTCAGGTAGATCAGCTTGTCATACACAACAAAATGCTAGAAACTCAGATTGCTCAACAAGCTAGTACATCAAGAGGGGATAAGGGTAAATTGCCTGCACGACCAGAAAATCCAAGGAGACTGCTGATGCAGGGATTTTGAGAAGTGGAAAGGTCTTAGAACCGATGGTGGAAAGCAAGGATAAAGCAGCAAGTAAGGAAAGATCTGATTCTGTACTAGCTGCACAGCCTGTCCAGAACGAACCAAACAATGCTGAAATTGAAAAATACACTCCACCTCCTCCATATAAGCCACCCATCCCATTCCCACAACGTTTTTAGAAGGCTCAGCTGGATAAACAATTTGGGAAATTTCTGGAAATCCTCAAGAAGCTATACATCAATATTCCCTTCATGGAAGCTCTCACACAAATGCCAACCTATGCAAAATCTTTAAAGGAAATATTGTCAAATAAAAGGAAGTTAGAGGAGTATGAAATACTAGCATTGATGGAAGAGTCGAGCGCTATTTTATAGAATAAGCTGCCATCAAAGTTGAGGGATCCCAGAAGCTTCTCTATTCCTTGTCAAATCGGAAGTACAAATATCGGTAAGGCTTTATGTGACCTTGGTGCAAGTGTAAGTCTCCTAACTCTTTCTATATGTCAAAAGCTTGCTATAGGAGAACTTAAGCCTACTACAATTTCCCTCCAACTATCTGATAAGTCAATCAAATACCCTCAAGGAATTTTAGAAAATATACCTTTGAAAGTAAGGAATTTGGTGATGCTATCGCCTGCAACTAAATATAAAAGAAATCACTTCCGTTAAAACAAATTAATGTAGTAGCGGTAAGCGGATAACGTTCCCATGAGGAATTTTTAACGGTAAAGTTTTGCGAAGTCAAATGAAACAAATAACAAAAGTAAAAAGGGGGTTTTGTTTAATCACGACAATAATAGAAAATCAAAGGAAAAAAATCGCAAATTGAAGGCAATAATTAAATCTGAAAAATCAATGTAAAAATACCTTGGTTTCGGGTCACCGATATTATCATACTAAAATGAATCCTCGACATAAAATTGCAATCATTAATAAACATTCGTTGGGGGTATTTTCTCTTAAGGGTAATGACTAGGAACATGTATCCTAGCATTCTTATTAAACGAAAACCTAGATACGATCATAGGTATAATCGAATAATAGCATTAAGAATCAAGAACCAATGACAAGTGAAAGACATGTAC
>JANQBM010020201.1:0-11632 GCA_025594535.1 Erythroxylum domingense | reverse complement strand
TTCCCACCAAAGGATTTTGTTAACCAAGTTGTCCTAGAAGAACAAGAGGTAAATCAAATTAGTTGAGGATACAACAATAAGGAGAGGATAGATTGACAAAGAAAAGGATTTAAAAGCAAAAGGCTTTGGATAAAAGAAGAAGGAGAGGATAGCGCAATGAGAAATTAAAGTCGTAGCGAAGGAGTCGGTAATATCACTATCTTGTTTATGTTTATTATAATCCTTATACCATATCATGTATAGATTGGCATGATGATTTGGATATATTGTTTCCGCTGCAAATAAGATTTCTAAAAAATTTTGAAATCTACCAGTTCTCCAAATATGGCATGCTTTCTTTTCCCGATCCAACAAAAATACCATGGCTTGTAATTTACTGGAAGAAATAAGTAGAAAGGTAGCTTATACTTAAGGAAAAAAATTAGATAGATCCCTAGTTAACTCCTATTGGCTCTCTTAACTTAATGCTAGCAGTGTTCTTTTCCATAACTCCTTATTTCTAATCACTCCTTAGTTTAGGTGTACCTCAATGATTTCTCTAATGTAACAAGGATTCCAGTTAGATTTAACAGCCATTTGGTGAAATATCCTAATTTTAATGTTGCTATCATTAAAGGGATCAACACAAAGTTAATTGACTTTAAGATTTTTATTTGTATGAAATGACTCAAAGATATTAATGTTGAAATATAGCTCCTAAACTTAAAAATAGGAAAGAATACTCTCTTAACTAATAAAGATTCAAGAAGTAAGCTAATGATATTCACTCTACAAGAGAAGGTACGCTAATAGATATCTAATATATAAGAGAATAATTTCTCATGCAATAAGAGGAAACGACTATATTTGAGCATATAAAGGATTTTAGTTACTATAATTCGTTACTAGAGATCAAGGATCCAACGACTTATTAAAGGAAATATGGATGTTAACTTTTCTACACTTTTCAATCTTAAGCAAGAATAACCTCAATAAAAATAGTTCTCTATTCGATAGAGATGGAGAAACTATAAAATGCATTGAAAACTTGAAGCTTCTAGCTCTAAATCACACTAAACACTCCTTAAGTTGGTTTGTAAGGAAACATCTTCTATTCATGACCTTTACTCCTTCATTGAACAGTCTAAACTATTAAGCAATATGGGCTTTTGTCTAATTCATTCACCAGAGAAGATATAAAAGAAAGTCTTACTTAATATGAATGTAAATAAGGCCCTTATACTAGATGACTTTTATGCCTTCTTTTTAAAACTTATGGAGCTTAATTAGTGACAACCTATAATGTTATACAAGAATTTTTATCTTCTAGTAAGTTTATTAAAGAAATAAATATGATCTACATTTACTTACAATACACCAAAATAAGGAGGTTTTAGATGCCTATGCCTAGACACATTTAATAATTATCTTAAATAATCTAAGAATTGGTGGAGTTTTTAGACATTTATTTAAGACGATAAAATTTGTCTAAAAAATTTACTAAAAAAGAGTCAATCTTCTAAAATTTCCAATTGATAGGACAAGAATTGGCACTTTTTATAATTTGTAGTGAGTATGCATCCATGAATAACGATTAATTAATGTCAAAAGCAAGTAATTATAAAAAACATTTAGTTTAATATGACTTTGAATGGTAGATAGGTTACAAATGTTGAGCATTTTTTGTAGATTCACGAGGTTGAAAGAGATAGAAGGTCTATTAAATGCACATGCTCCATACCAAAGGAAAGGAAAGTAAAATGGGTAATTTGTGGTTATATCTTTTTAAAAATGTTTAGTTAGTATGTGTCTTTATGTTTTAAAATAAACATTTTAAAAAAAGGAGAAATGTAGCAGACTTCATATTGAAAATATTGTAATTGTAAACATGGAAAATAGGCCAAAGCCTAATCAACAACCTATTATATCTCAATCCATAAAAATGGAGCGTTTTTAATCGGTGAATGCTGGTGGTAGCAACTACGGTGTTACATTTCTTCAACCTCACCTTTCTTGCTTGTTTGTTTCATCAACTATTCTTGATAAATTAAACAGTGCTTTCTACATCATTTTTTAATCTCATTTCAGTCTTTTTTTTCCCCTGGTTTCGTTTTAGTTGCTGATTATGAAGTTCTCTGAACTAGATTTGGTTCTATTCTGTAAAAATGTAGTTCAGAATCTTCTCCTAGCCCTAACTTTTTCTTTTTTTTCCTCTGTAACTATTGTGCCCCATGCATTAGAGTTTTTATTTGTGACTACTTGTTATTAGTTTCTATTTGATAAGTTTCTACTTTCAGATATCTTCCTAATCCCTTTCGTTCTTTTATGTTGTCAATAATCTACACCATACAATTTCCTTTTCACTTCTGTTTTTCATGTCTAATAAATTTTTATCTTCTTTGCATTTTGGTTTCAGGATCAACTACTTTTGGGCCTTTATGATTGTAGATTACCATGTTTGACTTCACCAGCCGTAACCTTTTTTATAATTATCGACTTTATGCTCTGTATTTTTTGCCATGTTTGTATAAGTATTTAGAAAACTGTGAAGATGCTTTTCTTATTTTCTTACTTTAATTTATTAATTGGTGTTGTTGTGATGTTTTTTCCCCTTTCTTTGTCACTGTTGCATATTGAGTCATAGATTTTTAGTTTTTTCTGTTCAGAAATTCAGAAACAAATCTTACTATTTCTTTCTTTTTGTCTTATATTTTGTACATTACATTCTTTTTGCTTTGTTATTGTTCTATTGTGAAATTGCTCTGCATCATTGTTGTTCTGTTGTGAAATCCAACTGAAGATACAACGATTTTTAAATTAATTTTTTGGTGACCAAATGTTTAATAAACCCTTTATCTCATTACAATTTCATTACAAACGTGGCTCATGGTTGTAGGTACTAAATTGTGGGTTTAACTCAAAAAAGAAAAAAAATAAAGGTTAAATCTTTGACTCAATTTTGATAGTTTTTTTCCAACTTCAGTAACTTCCGATTCTGTGTCTAAAAGTATTATAGGTTGGTGCTATTAATTTCTTGTTTTCTTCTATTGTTTGTATATACTCTTTATGCTTTTATGGAGTAAGATTGATAATTAATATGCTTGCTTTGTTGTGAACCAGTTTTGATGCTCCTTTAACTCTAGGAACTTAAATTCTATAATCAGTTGACAGTTTTCTCATCCTTTTTCTTATTGTTATCTTTACCTATTAATTCATCATTGTACGTGTGAGTGTGTAGATTAACATTTTGGCTTATTTGTCATTTGTCATTTGTCATTTGTTTCTTCCATTGTAAATTGATGTGTACTATTATTAATTTCACTTTATCTATAAGGGAAAAATTGCGTGGAATGTAAATTGTTGATTTTTCCTACATTTGAGTTTTTTAAATGATTTTGATCTTCATTTAGAGCTAAAATTTGAAGATCTTTTTATTGTAGTGAATGATTTTAGTCCCCTAATCTTGCTAAATGACTAATGATTGGATTTTTCATTGTAGTAAATGATTTTGGTCCCATATTAGCTAATTGCTCTTCTTATCATTCATTAATTTTATGCCTTTGATTTTCCATTCATTTATTTTTGAGAATAGAAATGTTGACGAGCTTAAAATCATAATCTATTTGTTTGTTTGTATTTTTAAAAATATATGTGAAGGTTGATACTTACGAATCTGTAGGATCAATGTCCACGGGTATGGATAAGAGTTGGATAAACAAACCAAGAAATAATGAGTCTTATATTCAAGGGATTTATGATTTCATGGAATTTGCAAAACAAGGTGCACAAAATGGGAAGATTAGATGTCCTTGTAATGTTTGTCAACTAGATAGGAAGAAGTTATTATCACTAGAGGAGGTAGAAAGTCATATTTTGTTTAAAGGATTTTACAAGGACTATAAAGATTGGATATTCCATGGGCCAAACACTCTTGCTGAAAATGATGCTGAAAAAATGGGTCATACAGTTATAATGCCTGATCACCTCAGATTGATAGGCCAAGATAATGTTATAAGGTTATTGAGGGATGCTATTGGATTTAGTATTCCTTGTGAAGGTGAACCTATCTTTGAACCCTATGAGCAACTAGACACTAATGGCATGCTGGATGACCCTAGTTTGGTCAATGAGCCCCATGATAAAGAACCTAACATATTCACTAACGAGGAAGAGGCTAAGTTTAAGAAGATACTTGATGCTTCAAGTGAAGAGCTTTATGAAGGATGTATCACTCACTCTAAGTTGTCATTTCTTCTACACCTTTTTTCACATTAAATGCATGTTTAATTGGCCAGATAAGTCTTTCTCGATGTTACTTAATCTTTTACTTAAATCATTTCCACAAATAACCGATTTTCCTTCCTTAAACTATCAATCTAAGAAGATAACAGATTTAGGTCTTGGATATGAAAAGATACATGCTTTTCCAAATGATTGTACATTTTATTGGGGTTAAAAGTCAAGGGAAAATTTTTATCCTTTATGTCACATCTCAAGGTGGAAGAATGATAAAACGAATGTTCCGACTAAATTGATGAGATACTTTCCTTTGATTCAGAGATTAAAGAGGATGTATATGTGATTTAAGATGGCCGAAGAGATGAGATGACATGATAAGGAAAGAAAAAAGGATGGATTTATAAAGCATCTGACTGAGGCATTAGCTTGGAGGAAATTTGATGCTTAGTATCTTGAATTTGCATATGATCCTCGAAGAGTTAGGTTAAGTATAGCTAGTGATGGGTTCAATCTAAATCATCTAATGGACACTGCCTATAACACATGGCCAGTGATCTGGATCCCTTATAACTTGCCACCATGGGCATGTACGAAAGCATCTTTGTTCATTTTTTCCATAATTATTCTATTTAGAAATAGACTAGGAAATAATATTGGTGTATATTTGCAGCCTTTAGTGCATGAGTTGAAGTTATTATGGGAAGGTGCTGATGCATTTGACTCATATGCCAAGGAAAAATTCAAGATGCAAACTGCTCTAATGTGGACAATCAATGACTTTCCAGCTTCTGCCATGTTGTCTGGATGGAGTACAAAGGGCTATAGTGCTTGCCCATTATGTACTTACTCAACACCCTCAGTTAGGATTGGGACAAGATATGTTATATTGGGCATTGCAAATGATTGGCTCATGATCATCCTTTCAGGTTTTATGGTGACTTATTTGATGGCTTTAAATAGCATAGTCATACTCCAAATGCTGCATCAAGTTCCAACATCTTGAGAGAGTAAGAAAAGATTGGTAAAATGGTTAAAACCTCGAAGAAAAAGAAGAGACATCATAGGGGTATAACGATTTGTGACGTGAATATGAGTGAAGATAAGATTCTTTGGACCAAAAGGAGCATATTGTATGACTTGCCTTATTGGAAGCATAACCTTCTTCATCATAACTTAGAAGTCATGTATATAGAGAAGAATGTGTATGATAATCTACTTGTAACCCTCATGAATGTAGATGGTAAAATCAGAGATGAAGAGAAAGCTCGCAGATTCCTTGAGGAGTAGAATGTGAAGCCCCATCTTTGGCTCAAACATCAGGAAGGTGGCGAATTGTTCAGACTAACAACTCTATATTATATGTCACCTGAGGATAAGGGGTTATTTCTGAAAGTATTGAAGAATCTTAAAGTCCTAGATGGATATGGATCCAACCTCTCTAGATGTGTGAACATGAAAAAAAAAGAACATAAATCTCAAGAGTCATGACAATCATATTCTAATGCAAGAAATCCTTCCAGTGGCATGGAAAGCATCCCAGTCCTCACAAGTGGCTAACCTCCTTCATGATTTGTCTTTATTTTTCAAATCTATATGTTCTAGACACCTTGATCTAAACATTTGGATGCATTACAATCCAATATCATAGAAATACTTTGCCAAATGGAGATTGAATTTCTTCCTCCATTTTTACGATCATGGTTCACTTACTGATTCATTTAGTGAAGGAGATTGAGTTTGGAAGACCCGTACACTATAGATGGATGTATCTAATTGAAAGGTTAACATTAAATAACTTATCTGTTTTACCTTTTAATGCCATCTTATCTCTTTTTCCAATATTGGCTAACTATTTATTAATTTAAATAAAAGTTATTTGGCCCATCTAAAAACATACGTGAGAAATAAAGCTCAGTCAGAAAGTTCCATTGTTGATGGTTATATTCTCAAGGAGACTGTTACCTTTTGTTCAAGATATCTAGAAGGTGTTGAGACTATTTTCAATCGGGCATGTAGGAATGATGATGATAATCCTCAATCAGAATGGTATTTGTTTGATTCTGGTGGTCGAGCAATATGGGAGAAAAAATCACTCTTATGCCTGATTGAAGTTTGGCATAAATACATTGTTATGTGCTTACCCAATTTGAGGAATTCTTGAAGCCATTTTATAAGTAAGTGTTAATCTTATATGTTAAATCATATGGTTGACTAGTTTTATTTAATTTGGATATCACTAAAAGTACTAGATATGCTTCACTATATTGATAGTTGTGCATTAGGATATGTTTTTATAGGCAATTGGCATGTGTTTTCTAGCATAATTGTTATTTATTGTTCTAGTTTAGGTTTCATTTTGTATATTTTCATTAAGTTTGATTTCCATTGTTGCTCTTGTGTGTTTGATGCCAATTGAGGGCAAGAATTGATTATTTTTGTGTAGGAAGGAACAGGGAGCAACTTGGAGGTTAAGCAAAAGATGAAAGAAAAGAAGACAAAAAGAGTTCATCTGGGACAAATTCCTATGTTCGTGGGAATCATGCAAGTTCCCAAAGACATAAGAACTCTCAACAGAAATGAGAAGTGCATTTGAGTGCAATTCCTATGGTAATCCGAGGCAATCTGTGAGCTTTATTAAACCTAGGATTTTTGGGCTATAAAAACATCATTAAGCCTCCATTTTCAAGGGAGATGACACCCACCTATAGAAACACCATCCTTGAGTGGAGAACACATGTTCAGAGCATTGAGGAGGGATTAAAGACAAGATTCATCATCAAGATTGGGCAAAATAGCACATTAACACCAAAATTCCAGATTTTGGCAAAGAAGAGAAGGAGTCTTTCTATTCAATTTTCTTTCATTTTAATCTTCTCTATTCTTTGTAAAAATGGTTTATTTGATTGTTGATGATTTCATGGAGACCATGTTAGGATGATTTTATTTTAGGGATTGCTTTTGAATTATTTTGTTAAAACTCTTATTTTATTGAATTGAATGAAGTGTGTTTGATGATTGTTGTTTTAAATTATTGTCTTGCAACAAATCGAAAGATTGATTGAGATGAGATTCTTGTAGGAATGTACAATGAGAGTTGGCGACCTATAGACTAACAATCATTATGTCAATTGAATAGTTAAAAGAGAGATCTCGATTAGTCAATTGATTACCCATAGGATAGTTTAGTAACTAGTTAAATCAGTAGAGTCATTGGGTAGGTTGAGAGATAGTTCAATCGATTCCTTTTAATTCGATTAGGACAAAATAGTTACACCTTGAGAGAGGGTAATTATTACATTCAAAAATCTAGGGTGAGACATAATTTAATTAATAAAATAGGAGGGAGACAAAATAAGGAAAAAGTAATATCTAGCTTTTAGATTCCTAAATTTAGGTTTTCTGCAATTGCGGTATTGTCCATTATTACATTATTCTTTTAATTTTAATTTTAATTTCTAGATTATTTGCATTGGACAATTTAGTTTCTTAAAAAAAGTTGTGTCTAAGTTAAGCAATGTCTAGGTATCAATTCTTGTTAGATTGATATCCGCTCTTTTTACTACAAGTCACAATCTGTTTATTTGTAGTTTTTAAGCGTAAAACAAGTACATGGGTTTTACCATCAACATATATATAGTGCGTTCGTATATCAAAAGTGAAGAGAGAATTGGAGAATTAGAGTTGATGAAACTTTGGTAAACAAATAGAAGGCTGATGAATTTTCAAATTGGTTTAAATCACAGGTTATCCATTTGTACATATAGTTTTTAATATTTTTTTGTTTAAATCTTATGCTTGAATGATATTTGATTATGCATTAATGAGTTAACAAAAACATTTTTGATAGCTATGCAAGATTAATGAGGACACTCAAGAAGGAAGATTGATAAAAGCCTTAGCTTATGGTTCCACTCCTTTTGTAACATGAGTAAAGGGCTATGTGGTTAATGGAATTAAGCTCAATATAACTACTCTCGAAAGAACCAAGAAGACTCAAAACAGTGGAGTAATGGTGGTTGCAGATGGAGAAAAATATTATGGAAAATTGATCGATATTTTTGAAGTAGATTACAATGGAACATATAGGGGTAGTTGTTTTTCGTTGTGACTGGGTAGAATTAGCTAAAGGGGTAAAGCCAGATAGAAATAATGAACCTTGTGTTAACTTTTCTAAGTTAATCCACATGGGTCAGTTCTTAAAAGGCAAGCCATTTATTATTTCCAATTAGGCAAGATAAGTTTTTTATGTCGCCGACAAAAAAGAGAAAGGTTGGCATCATGTTATTGAAGCTAAGCTAAGGGATTTGTATGATCTAGGAGCTGATCAATAGTCTTGTAATTGTGATCTTATGGTTTATGAAACTTTAAATTTTATGATTGGACTCTTTTTTAGTGTAAATGTAACTATCAACAATTTCTTAATTGCTACATAATTTCCTTTCTTTTCTCTTTTGTAACATTTTGAACATTTTTTTACATAACTATATACTTTCACCAAATATTTATATAAATTTGATAATTTCCTTGTTTGATTAAATAGAAGTAAGAGAAGGCGAACCCCCTAAGCTTGACATAATGAGTGGGGCGATGTCCTCGATGCATTTTTGGTTTTTTCCACCTGTTCAGAGAATTATAGTTGAGTTTAATTAGTTTAACTAGCTAATAAGGAAGGGAGATCTTGTTTTTGTGCATTTATTATCTGATATTGCTAAAAATGGGTCTTATTGTCCTATTGGAGAAAATGGTTGGAGGCAGGTTGACAGGCATTACAAAGAACATATTGTGAAAGTTGTTCGGGTACTTTATCTTTGTGATCTTTGTAAACTATTCAATTATGTAGTTAGTTTTGTTAATGATTTCTTGTAATTTATAAATGTAGGAGAATTTTGTGCTACCAAAACGTGTCAAGGTCAATAAAGGATTTCTAGCACATGTTAATAAACATTGGAAACAGTATAAGTGGGGGGCTTCAAAGCAAGTATTATTTACTTAATCTCACGAATGAACAAATAATAGAAAATGTGCCCAAAAATGTAGAAGAGAAATAGAGGAGATTGGTTTTTTATTGGTGTTCATCTAATTTTGAGGTATAATTACTACCTTGTAAGGCCCCAAATTGTAGCCTAGTTGTAATGTTTCATTGAACATGTATTCCATATAACTTAATTATGTTTTTAAAGAATCATACTTGGAGAATTGGAATTAAATTGGCATCATAGAGATTTAAGGTATTAATGTTGATCCTAAGGTCTCGAAAAATATGTTATAGATACTTTACATAAGGTTTAGGTGAAGATTTAGTGATAAGAAGGCTTGAAAGTACTTAAAACTCTAGGTTGTGGTGATTTTTTTTGCAAGGCAAATATGACATGCAAACTTGTGAGTGTCATATCGTTTTATTCCAATGCCCAAAAATTACAACTTTATACCATCGAAAAGCTACGAGGATAAGCTAAAACTTTTATGAAGACAACTTTGTCAAATTAGGCTTAAATTAATACATGTTGTTGATGGATAATATAGGGAATAATTCTTAGTGACATTTGGCATGGTTAAAGCATTGACAAAGGACATAGTTGATACATTGACAAATGGCAGCACTAAGTGTGTGACATATGACTTAATGTATCATTGACACATGGCACCTCCTTTAAGGGACATATGAAGCTCATGCATGAAGACATATGTTGCTCCAATTTCATGACACCTAGCTTTGGATGTGGTAAATTCTGCAGGAGCAAGTCTTCATTTTAGTCTCTTCTCACCACTGAAATTTCATGCTCCTACTCCCCCTCTCAACTTCCAAACCTTTTCTTAAGCTTGGATCATCATCTCTGTAAGTTATTCCATGAATAAATAGGTCATGTAACTTTATGTAGGGAGAGAATTGAGATTTGATACATGCTGGAAACTGGTTCGGATGAGTAGTTCTACTGGACAGGTTTTGGTATTTTAACCATATCTTGCTCTGTAGGTATCTAAATTATATTAATTTAAATTATTATTAAACTAGAAACGTATATCTACAACTTTCATGAAGTCGTCGAAGTTTATTTCTTTCACTATGTATGTCAAAAGTTGGCTTGAAGTTGAGTATCTGGAATCTGTCACTGATTGTAAACAGTCTGTAGTCATTTGGGGATAAGTTTCAAACTACTGAACCAAATTGCATAAACTTGGTGTCAGTAGAAACTTAAGACATAAAGGAACAAAATTTTAGAATAATTTTTGGCCTAAATCTTTGATTTTCATTGTCAAAATGACCGTGTAACATTGACCCAAAGGTTTGTTTTGGAAAGAGCTGGAAGAAGTTGGGAAAAAAAAGGTAGTGCACGATGCTGTTTGACAATTTTGAAAATCCTTCATTCTTTTGGTTATAAATTCTTCTCTAGAAATCCAATTGACATGGGAATTGAACCAGGGGACTCTTAAGTCATTAATCTTCATCTCCACCAAAAATTAGGACTTTCTGAAATGGATTGACTGAATAATTTAAATTGGAAATATGACTATATTGAAGTATGATAACTGGGATGGTTTTACTGAATATACTTCGGTATTATGATTATATCTTGATCTGTATTTTTCTAGATGGAGTGATTATTATTTGGCATTAAACTAGATTCATAAGGCGACAAATTTTTTGAAGTGATGGAATTCTAATTCTGCCTCTAGGATTTTCAGAATCTGATTGGAAGTTGAGATAAGAATTTTGTTGAAGCTTAAGAACAGTCTAAACTTTTTTGGGCATAACTTTCAATATACTGACCCAAATTGGATGAACTTGGTATCATTAGAAACCTAATACAAAAATAGACAACGTTTTAGAATAAAGTATTACCTAATTACCTTACCTAACTAATTTTAATAATTGAACAAAGTGGACTCGAAAGTTGGTTGTGAAATAAATCTGGATTAAGGAATTGAGTATGATTTCGCATGATTGAGAATGTGACAAGATTAAGGATAAGAAACCCAGAATTTGTAATAAACATGCATTATACATATTCAGTATACATGCATGTGCCTAATTGAGTTTATAATTGTGCATAATAATGATATGTGTTTGTATTAAATATTTTAGAGGAACCCAATTGTGCATAATAATGATATGTGTTTGTATTAAATATTTTAGAGGAACCCATCGAGCTACCAATTCCAGATGTTGCCGGGATGTCAAGGCAATAAGCAATAAGGGAGATTTTATAAGTAATTTAGAAGGTAACTTTTGTGAGTAACCTAAGATGGTCTCACCTTTATTTGTTTTGTTTATTACTGAATTGAATTTGACTTATGTTGTTTGTGTTCTGAATTCCGGACAATGATTTTTTGAGGAGTTTGATGCATGTTTATATCATTGGAAGTGCTATTTGATTGTGAATATGATTGACTACTTTCTTTGCACATGAAATGT
>JANQBM010020185.1:0-11637 GCA_025594535.1 Erythroxylum domingense | reverse complement strand
GTGTGTTATGAACATGTATGTGAATTGGGAATTTTCAACTAGGTTTAATGGTATTTCCTTATATAGGCATATAGATCCTGGACTTAGAGAAAGTCCCCAAATAATTTTTTTTCCACACCATATGAATATGATGCATGCAACAAGATTTTCCTACAGTGGTATTAGAGCCACTCGTGCCTCGTATAAAGGAGAAACCATAACATGTGTGATGCTGCCGATTGGTTATGGCAATTGTGTATTCTGATTGTGTTGAATTCGAAATCAATATAAAGTTATTTTTTTTGAAATTTTCTTGCCCATATTTTCTCATGAGATGTTTCTAAATATGTTTGTGGAAGGAAAAAATTTATCAATGTGATTTGATATGTTTTTGCTAATTAATTCCCTACTATTCTGGTTGTTGTGTTTATGTACATTACATGAATAGGCATGCTTGAAAATTTTATAATAAATTCTATAAATTTGTTTTTTTGGATCTTCTTTCACCACCCTTTTTCTAAAATGATTATAAATTTCTATAAATATGGAAAAATGTTTTCAAGGTGATTGATTATTTATTTGAGAATTTCTTGTGTGATGTTAGGAATGTCTCATTTGAGGAACACAAATTTTGGATTGGCTTGGTTACTGAGGTTGGTCAAGTTTTTCTTGGAAATAAATTCTTAAAAAATTCATGGAAAATATTAGTAACATGTTATATCCTATGTAATGTTCTCATCATTTATTGAAATTTTTTCAATGACTTTGTTTAAGCAAAAGACAGAGCTGGACATTTTTGAGAAAACTGCTGGACTTGGTTTGTTTGAAGTGGTGATTGTGTGTTTTTTGGATTCATTGCCTAGAATCATTTTTTTATGTGATCAAAAATATTTTACTTTGATGTCGTATGCGTGAAAAATTGATTTGCTTGAAATTGGGTTTCAAAAAATTTTAGAATGTCAAATATGTCATATTAGCATCTTGTTGGTATACTCAGTTGTCTTGGTTGTTTTGGCTGTCACAAGTTATGTGACAGGTGTCAAAGTAGTCTTGATAAAGTGGAGATTACATAGAGATACTTAGGGTGATAATTTGATGTCTCAAATTATTTGTAAATCTAAGAGATTAATATTGTATTAATCTATTTCGAGTATTTCATGTCTAGTATCTTTATCAGAGATGCAGGCATGACTGCGTACCCTGCTTAGAAGGGAATTTGAGTATGTTTGTTTTGGTTTGGTTTATTTCGAGTATTTCATGTCTAGTATGACTAGATATGGAAAGCATCATACAATTAAAGTTTTTAATTGGTACATTAGAGTATAGGGTATTAACTTGACACATTGGCATTTTAAATTGGAATTGAAGACATACGGATTGAGAAATTAGCCGATGCCAACATTAGAAAGCACTTTGGTTCAAGATTTAAATCGAACGTCAAATCTTTAGATGCATAACACGTCACATCCTATACAAGAAAACCTTGTGAGATGGTTGCATTAAAGAATGCATGCTAGGGTTGGTTAGGTGGGATGATGGATGGTTATGGATATAGATTCAATGTGATTGATGAAACGTCCTAAATCATACCATATAGTCATTATGACTATAATCCTACCACTTAGATGAGATCAGAATATGAAATCCCTAACGCATAATATAAAAACTAACACCTTCCATTAATATGAGGAGAACTAGAATTCTTTTAGAGTTAGGGTTGTTAGGTAAACCCAAGCTCGCTCTATATGGATATGTTCGAACCATGGAAATAAGATTTTCATATTAATGGGTCGATTTTCACTAGAAACGTTGATTTGTTAAGTAAACTCATGGTCAACATAGACAGAGGTACAATTAGGTAGCGTACACCAAAGTACACGCATCAAGAGTTGATAACCTAATTTGTGTGCATACATTACGAGTTGATAGCACTAGAAGATAATTGCAACTATGATGCAATTGATATGACCGATACCTACCAATTGATATAAGGTAGATTATTAGGTAAACCCAAGGTCATTCTTAGTAATGTCAGATATCGACCCACTAGGACACTTTGTCATACTTTTTTTTGGATTCGTAGTGAGGGCTATAGATTCTTTGAAACTAATGGGAGTTATATGCATGTCATACAAGTCCTTATGATCATACATGTATTTATATTTTAACATTCTATCTCTTTTCACATTTAGGTTAATTGAAGATATCTTCTAGTGTGAATTTGCGTTCACTTATGGATTCTAATAAATTGATTGGACCCAATTTTCTTGATTGGCTGAGAAATCTGAGAATTGTTTTTAGATCTGAGGAACTAGGCTTTGTCTTAGATGTTCCACTTACTGATACCCCTGTTGCTGATACTTCTAATGAAGATTAGAGAGTATATCGTAAGCATCTTAAATATAATGACTTGGCTACTTACATTATGCTAGCCTCTATATCACCAGAGCTGCAGAAGTAACATAACTCTATGGATGCTAATACCATAATGTTTCATCTTAGAGAGCTTTTTGATAAGCAAGCTCGGTCTAAAAGGTTCGAAAGCTCAAGGTTGCTCTTTATGAATAAGATGACTCCAGGGATATCTGCAATGCAGTATGCACTGAAGGTGAATGGTTATATTGAGAGGTCGGCCACCTTGGGTTTTGTTATAGACTATGAATTAAGTATTAACTTAATTCTGGTTGGATTGTTTGATAGTTATTCACAGTTTGTGTTGAACTACTGGATGAACCAAATCTCAACTACAATCCTTGAGTTGATCAATCTGCTCAAAGTAGCAGAGCAAGTTATCAAGAAGGATAACCAGCCAGTGCTAGTGGTGGACTCTTTTTCTTCTAGTTCAAGAAAAAAGAACCTAAAGAAGAAAAGGTGTAGGAAACCAAAAGGAAGTGCAGCCAAAAAGAAACTCAAAGAGACTGCGTCGAAAGGAACTTGTTTGCATTATGGCAAGACTGGCCACTAGAAGTGAAATCGTAAAGTCTATCTAGAGTCCTTGAAGAAGAAGCAGGCATTAGATGACCTAACTCCTTCAGGGCCTCAGGGATAGTAGACTGCTCATAAAGGGAGAACTGGACTTGCGCATGGACACTAGAGCAAGAGTTGCTACATTAGCCGTAGGCATTTATTTTTTGTCACTCCATAGTGGGCTTGTAATTAAATTGGATGATTTTCATTTTGTATATATTTTAACAAAGAACATATTGTCTGTTTCTTGTTTAAATAAAGCTGGTTTCCATTTGAATTTCAATAGCAATGGTTGTTCTATTAGTTTGAATGGAATGCTTTATGGTGCTGTTACATTCTACAGAATTTACATATTAGATAAGTCGCATTCAATTATAAATGTCAATGACAAAAAAAGACAAAAATGAGATAATTTAAAACTAACTTACTTATTGCATTGTCACCTTGGCCATATAAATGAGACATGGTTAGCTAAGCTCCACAAGAGTGATAGTTTAGGGTCATTTGATTATGAATCATATAACATGTGTGAATCTTGTTTATTAGGCAAGATGACTAAGTTACCCTTTAAAGGAAAGGGTGAACGAGAAATTGGAGTATTAAACCTAATACATTCAGATGTATGTGGTCCAATATCCATCCATTCCAAAAGTGGTTTTCTTTAGTTCATTACCTTTATCGATGACTATTCTTGATATGGGTATTTGTATTTGATGCATTTGAATAGTTCAAGCAATTCAGAAATGAAGTAGAAAACCAACTTAGGAAAGGTATCAAGACATTACGATCTGATCGAGGTGGAGAATACTCAGACCAATAATTTTTAGATTATCTCAGAGATAAATGGGATTTTATCTCAATAGACTCCACCTTACACACCACAACACAATAGTGTGGCCGAAAAGAGAAACCGAACCTTATTGGACATAGTACGGTAGATGATGAGCTTTCCAAATTTACCAAAATCCTTTTGAGGGTATGCACTTAAGATAGTTGTTTATTTGCTAAGTAAAGTTCCATCAAAGACAGTTGATGTTACTCTATATAAGATATGGACTAACAAAAAACCCTATCTTTCTCATTTGAAAGTTTGGGGTTGTCTAGCTTATATGAAGCAAATATAGTCAGATAAGCTTGATGCGAAGTCCAACAAGTGTTTATTTGTAGGATATCTTAAAGAAACAATGGGATATCAATTTTACCTTGCTAAGGAACAAAAAGTGTTTGTTTCAAAGCATGCTGTCTTTTTAAAGAAAGAGTTTCTTTTAAAAGAAGATAGTGGGAGAAAAATTGAACTTGAAGAAGTTCAAGATGCTTGAATAAATGTAGATCAACTGCTTGAACCTGAGACTGTGACTTATATAGATGAAGTAACATTTCAACCTTCTTCAACACAGGAAGTTCGTAGGTCGTGTAGGATACACTCTGTTCCCTAGAGATATGGATTTCTCGTGATTGAACAGAATGACGTTTTGCTCATAGAAGATAATGAACCTACTACCTATAAAAAGGTTATGAAGATTTTAAAGTTTGAGAAATGGATTAATGCCATGAAAAAAAAAGTGGATTCCATATATGAAAACCAAATATGGACTTTGGTTAGACACTCGAAGGAATAAAAGCCATAGGGTGTAAACGAAAACCGACATGGATGGTAATTTGATTACCTATAAAGCAAGGCTTGTGGCTAAAGGTTTTTGTCAAAAATAAGGAATAGACTACGACAAGACCTTCAGCCCAGTAGCAATGCTTAAATCCATTAGGATACTCCTAGTCATTGCCGCTCACTATGATTATAAGATATGACAAACGGATGTGAAGATAACTTTCTTAAATGGAAATTTAGTAGAGGATGTGTATTTGACACAACCAGAGGGGTTCATCTACTATGATGGCAAAAAGGTATGCCAGCTTCAGAAATCCATCTATAAATTGAAATAAGCATCCAGGAGTTAGAATATCTGCTTTGATGAGATAATTAAAGATTTTGGTTTCTCATAAAATCCTAATGAACCCTATGTGTATAAAAAGGTTAGTGGAAGTACAATCGTATTCCTTGTATAATATATAGATGACATATTATTACTAGGAAATGATGCCTTTATGCTATAATCTGTGAAGATTTGGTTGTCCAAACAATTTGTTGTGAAAGATCTCGGTGAAGCAACTCATATCCTCGGGATAAAGATCTATAGAGATAGATAAAAAAGGTTGCTTGGTTTTTCAAAATCAACGTACATAGACAAGATGTTAAAGAGGTTTAGCATGGAGTAGTCCAAGAGAGGGTATCTTCCCTTAACTCATGGGATAACACTCTCGAAATCTATGTGTCCTAATACACAAGATGAGAGGACATGCATGAATATGTTCTTGTATGCATTTGCAATAGGATCTATCATATACGCTATGCTATATACAAGACTCGATGTATCATATGCTCTAAGTGTTATGAATAGATACCAATCGGATCCTGGTGAGGGTCACTGGGTGGCTATCAAGAACATCCTCAAGTACTTGTGAAAGACTAAGGATGTTTGCTTGATATATGGAGATGGAAATCTAAAAGTGAGCAGGCATACAAATGTCAATTTTCAATCTAATAAGGATGATTCAAAATTCCAATTAGGT
Organism: Erythroxylum domingense; assembly: GCA_025594535.1. Taxonomy (NCBI): domain Eukaryota; kingdom Viridiplantae; phylum Streptophyta; class Magnoliopsida; order Malpighiales; family Erythroxylaceae; genus Erythroxylum; species Erythroxylum domingense. Next base: position 6,063 of record JANQBM010020185.1, on the reverse strand, counting down.
TACATATTCACACTAAACAGTGTAGAGGTTAGTTGGAAGAGTTCCAAATAAGAGACGACTATCGATTCAGCAATCAAGGCAGAGTACATTACAGCTTTAGATGCAGCAAAGGAAGCAGTTTGGATAAAGAAGTTCATTACTGAACTTGGTGTGGTTCCTAGTAATGATGGGCACATACAGTTGTATTGTGACAACAATAGGGCTATTGTGTAAGTGAAGGAACCAAGGTCTAATCAACGATCTAAGCACGTACTCTGTAGATATCATCTAATTAGGGAGATCATTGGTCGAGGTGATGTACAAATAGAGAGAATTCCCACTAAGCAGAGTATTATTGATCTGTTGACGAAACCGTTGTCACAGAATAACATTTATTCTCCTGAACTCAACTGTGGTATTAGATACCAAGGTGATTGGCTTTAGGTCAAATGGGTGATTTGTTAGAGTAGTGCCCTAAAGGCAATCACCTTTAGTGCATTTTGTACAAAGTTATGTACAAAATTTATTTTCAATAATAAAGAAAAGCATATTTCATTAACTTGGTGTTCATTATTTATGAATTGATATTGATCTATAAGCAAATTAATAAAGTCCATAATATATGACATAACATGAGGGAAATTATTATGTGATCGTACTACTGAGATTCCTCTCATGTGCAATTATGTCAATATCTAAATGATCTGTAGTCATAGGATTAATGAGACTCGACATTGTTAATCCGGATAGACTAGCACACGTCAAACTCCTTGCTTTGATTAAGCAATGGATCTCAAAAACTATAAACATAAGATGTTTAGAGTTGAGATGTGGATGCTTACTAGAGGTAATAAGTACATTGGATGACCTACCATGAGATCATCATATGGATATCCTATTCTAATTTCAGTGATAATCTCATCATAGCAATGGTGCAAGTATCCTTAAACTTAAGATATTCAAGGATATCTTCGATTCTGATTCTGTGCTTTGACTCTAATCATTGTTACCTTACAGAGGTCACTCATAGGGTGGTGATTGGGTACATCTTAAGGTATTCGAAGGTAATTGAGTAGCCAATAGAGGATTTACCACTTCTGTGATAGCTGAAGATGATACTTACGGCTTCTTGTCGAGATCATTACTTGGAAATCTCTAGCCAGAGTATATATGTCATGAAGAATGTCTTCATTAACATATAGAGTAATGAGTCCCATGATGAGAACTGATATCACTTGGGCTAGATTTGACGTAGTCAGTCTAGTGAGAGATGACACTTTGCCCATACTCATAACCAAGAGGAGTATAGTATGATGAAAGGATAAATTGCACAGCAATTGTCTACAGAAGGGTTCATGAGATGGTTCATGACGAGCACAGGTTCGTTACTCAAACCACTTACTTTCTGGTCAATTGGACACCATGATGTTTTGCCTGACACTACTCATAACTTGCTTGGATTAAGTGTTAATCCAAGTGGCCAACATAATCAGGAACCTAATAGGTCACACGCATAAGAGTGACTCGGAGGATTTGTAAAATGGTTTAGGATAGAGATTCATTATATGGAGAGCAATAAAATTAAATGGATCGTGATGAGATCGTGATGTCGATATTACTGAAATAGATATCCGTTGTTTTTCTATAACCAGGACCCGGTAGCATCGACCCCAGTGTGATTGGAATACACACACACACACACACACACACACACACACGCACACACACATATATATATATTATATGTGCAATGTGGAAGATGAGGAAGGTTTCTTTAAAGTTATGCATTTATTGTCTTAAATGATAAAAGACAAACATGATAAAAGACAAAAAGGTTAGTAAGATGATGATAATCATTTAAATGGTTTGGTAAGCCATCTACACGATTCTAACCTAATTCTCACCATCTATCTCATTTTCTTCCTCTTCATTCTCTTTCACGTTTTTTGCTCTCCATAAAATAAAAAAGAGAGCTAGCACTCTTGTCTTTGTTCTACCCGTTTTCGGATCAAAGAGTTTTTTTCAATTAGTTTCTCTAATCTCTGTGTGAATACTGTTGGAGATGATTTGTTTTGGTCATTGTGGTTTGTGACAACCCAACAAGTAGAAGATCGAAGAACAAAGGAGACTACACTCAAAGTACATGGTTATTATATGAATGATTGATATGTGTAAATGCCATGAATTCCTATATATATGTATGTGTTATGAACATATATGTGAATTGGGAATTTTCAGCTAGGTTTAATGGTATTTCCTTGTATAGGCATATAGATCCTGGTCTTTGGGAAAGTCTCGGAATAATTTTTTTATTTTTAGTGCCGTGTGTATATAATGCACGCACTGGGATTTTCCTACAGCATATCTTTAAATAGTCATTTTTTTGGTTTCTCATCAAAGGTTAACTTGTATTAAAGAAATGTATACATGTATTGGATTTTTTTGTATTATATAAGCAAGCTACTAAATCCACAAAACATCTCTACTTTAAATGTCAATGTACAAGGAAAGTCTAATAATGGATATCTAAACTATACTATAGGAATGGCATTCACTAGAAATGTCAAGAACTACTAAACTAGTGTTACAATAATGGAACAAGGAGGGACATAGATTGGACAATATTCAAGATAGCTTTAAGTTATACAATTTATGGTATTTGGATAGAGAGAGACCATAGAGAACTGAAATTACATATGAAAAGAAGTTGACCTATACTACAGTAAACAATATAAGAGATAAAGCTAAGGTTATAAGTGAACTAGAAATGCAGCAAGGAATTGGCACTAAAATGGAGATTACCATAAATGGTTTGGTGACCATAGCAAAGAAATGAAGAGGGTGCATATAAAGGAGGAAAACACTTAGTCAATCCAAAGGGTCTTCCAAGTGTAATAACTTTAAAAAATGAAGAGGGTGCATATGAAGGAGGAAAACACTTAGTCAATCCAAAGGGTCTTCTAAGTGTAATAACTTTGTATTTTAGTTGAAAATATGTGGTTTTCCTTACTTTTGATTGCTTAAGGAAGCTTGGATTTTATATTTTTGTACTAGCTATTAATTAGCTCCTTTTAAAGGTAAAAATATTATTTAACTTTTCATATATATATATATATATATATATATATAGTATGATAAATCAATAAAAAAGAATTTTTATAATTTTATTTATAAATAGTAAAAATAGTTAAATTAAAATATATTTATAAGATATGAATGATGTAAAATATCATAATTTGATCATCTTGTATATTATTATTAGCATAATAAATAAAATTTAATGGAAACTTTAATTTATTATCACTTAAAATTAATAAATATACTATTAACTATTAATAAAAATAAAATATATTTTTTGAAAATTGAAAATAATATTGAATAAATGAACTTCCCCAAATGTGTAACAAACCATTGTCTAGTAACCAGCTTACAAAAGTGATACCTACATCGAGTTAGAAATAGATATGATAGTTTCTAATATTGCTTTCTAATAAGCAAACCCCAGAAGCGTATAAGAATGTCATTTTAGATAAACATAGGAAGTTCAAATTTTTAATGTTGCCACGAATAAGACTTCTTATTAAGGAAAGTATCAATTATAGGTTGTATTTACCCTTATTATGGTATAGATGGATATGGTGAACAAACCGTGTGGAATTACTATAAAATAGCCTAAACTTTAGGTAGTGATATTCTTAACATACTTGTATATATAGTAGAGTTGTATCAGAGCTGTAAATTATCAAGTGAATGGAATACTCTCTGATTCATTCCTTTCTTTGTCTCATATTCTAGATGGTATTAGAGTACTAATCCTGTTGCTCTTGAATATCATCGTTTCACCTTCACAAAACCATGTCAGTCAAAGATCCTTCTGCTACTTCTAAGGCACCTAATATGGATCCATCACATCCTTATTATGTGCACCATTCCGATTAGCCAGGCACATGCTTGTCCCAACAAATTTGAACAGAACAAACTATCAGTTATGGAGCAAGGCCATGATCTATGCTCTCACTGCCAGAAATAAAATTGACTTCATTGACAGAACGATCGAGCCAACATCCTCCAAAGATGATCAGTTAGAATTTATGATGTGGAATCAATGCAACCGTATGATCTTGTCATGGCTGACTCATTCAGTCGAACTGGATCTTGCAGAAGGAGTGGTACATGCAAAGACTGCTCAAGAAGTTTGGGAAGATTTACGGGATCAATTCTCGCAAAAGAATGGTCCTGCGATTTTCTAGTTTCAAAAATCAATCGCAACGATGTCTCAAGGAAGTCTATCTGTTGCTACCTAATACATCAAGATTAAGAGTCTCTGGGCAAAACTAGAGACATACCGCACTCATATATCTTGCAATCAAGAGAAGAGGCACAATGATCAAAGAGAAGAAGACAAGCTCATGCAGTTTCTTATGGGGCTTAACGACGTGTATAAGACTGTCAGATCCAACATCCTAATGATGAATCTGCTTCCAAATGTTCATCAGACCTACTCCCTCATAATTCAAGAAGGAACACAAATGCAGGTAACGTCAGAGACAACTGATAATTTCTCAATTGCCGCGATTATGCAAGGAAAGACTTCTTCATTAAAGTCTCTCAAGGACAAAAGATGCAATCATTGTAACAGATCTGGTCATACCATCGATGAGTGTCGAACTTTGAAATTTCATTGCAAATTTTGTGATAAGAAGGGGCATACTGAGGATTGCTACACAATAAAAAATGTTGGGAACTCTCATCCTCAATCACAGCAACACTTTCGTGGAGCAAAAGGAAACGGTCGTCCGACAACAAATGCAATTAACGCTTCTCAGATGAATGACACAGGCATCAGTTCCTCTAGTGTTCTTCAAGGCTTCTCTCCTAAACAAATCCAACAGCTTGCTCAAGCCTTGACCACATATAGCCAGAATCAAAATTCCACTAATAGTGATGTTTTTGGAAATGTTGCAGGTTTGAATTTCCCAACTCATATCTGCTCTAGCATTTCAAAACCTTAGATTTTAGAAGGTGGTGCAACTGACCATATCACTGCCGATATTTCCCTTCTTTCACACATACAACCTTCATCTATTCCTCTTGTCAACTTACCAATAGGGTCCACAGCCTCAATTTCACACACCGGCACTGTTTTCTTTAATTCACACACTAAACTAAGCAATGTGTTGTGTGTTCCTTCATTTCATTTGAATTTAATATTTGCCAGCAAGTTATCTCAATCACTAAACTATTGCATCACTTTTTTTTCCGGATCACGGTATTTTTCAGGACTTCGCTACAACGAAGACAACTGGCTCGGGTAGGCAAAGTGGTGGTCTCCACTACATGTCACCTGTGCACACCGCCCTAACTTCTCATCAACTCTCACATAACCTTTGTTTGTAACACATGCGTCTCGGCTACCCTTCACCATCTCACCTAAAAAATTTTGCTCCTCTTTTATCTATTCAAAATAACATTTTTCCAATAATTGAGATATCTATCCTATAGCCAAGCAAACTCGACTGCCATTTCCTTTAAGTTCAATACAAACTTATTCTGCTTTTGACTTACTCCATTGTGACATTTGGGGTCCGCACAAAGTACCTACACATTCCGGTGCTAAGTTTTTTCTTACAATTGTTGACGATTTCACAAGATGCACATGGCTATTCTTAATGAACAATAAGCCTGACACATCATGCCTTCTAGAATCATTCATACTTTTGCTTAAAATCAATTTCATGCCACTGTAAAAGCAATTCAAGTGGATAATGGCACTAAAGTCTTCCCCTTACAAACTTTTTTTTGCACTTATGGAATTGAATACCAACGTACTTATGCATACACCCCTCAACAGAACGGTGTAGTGGAGCGCAAACATCGACACATACTCAATGTGGCACGAGCACTCCTCTTTCAGTCCAAATTTTCTCTCATTTTTTGGGGGGAATGTGTTCTCACTGCTGTGTACTTAATTAATCTTACACCCTCTCCTTTTCTTTCTAATAAAATTCCATTTGAACTCCTTTATCATCATGTTCCTACACTGGATCACTTAAGGGTATTTGGCTGCCTTTGCTACGCTACAAT
>JANQBM010020125.1:0-11646 GCA_025594535.1 Erythroxylum domingense | reverse complement strand
TAAAAATTACTGTGGTTTATAATTACTGCTTTATTATTCAAATTGATATGATGCCATGTGGAGTATTGTAGTGATTGTACGTAGCGCTCCCTTATTATATGATATATATTGGAATGACCTACGGGCGTCCCGGTGCGTACCCTATGGTAAGGGGGTGTTACATAACTAATCCTTTTCTACTTAATTCAAGATTTACTTTTAAAAAAATGAACAAGGGACTCAATATAAGCACTGTCAAGAGTCCATATCTCACTCAACCTGCAACAACAAAGATATTTGCTAACTACAAGATTAGGTTTAAATCTTGATAGAGTTTTTAAGAAATAAGTATGCTCTTGCAAATGGAGTCCAAACCATAAACTAGGATAGTGAAGATTTTATAAGGTAAAACTGAAAAGATAGTATGTTTGAACAACCACTACAACAAAGTTAACAATTGACTATGAAAAAAATGTAGTTAAATGTCTAAAAAATGTCGCCTATTTTTTTAGCTACATTTCTATTTCGTCCCACAAAATATCGCTAAATCTAATTGTAGCTGAAAACTATAGGTGACATTTTCGAAAATCATAACCAATAGTTTTTACTACATTTTTTGCGTAGGTAAACACTATTTGCTAAATTTTCTGAATCGTAGCCAAATATATTTAGCTACATTTTCAAAGACTTAGTCAAATACTTTTAGCTATGTTTTCTATAACGTAGCAAAATCCTTTTAGCTACATTTTTCTAATTGTAGGCAAATTTTTATAGTTACGTACATCAAATTATTTTAGTTACGTACATCAAAATTTTTTTGTTAAATTTTCATAAACGTAGCCAAATGTATGTTATATAATATTGTGATATATTATTTATTACATTTTTAATCCATATTATTGAACAATATAATTTGTATAAAATGCATCATTGTAAATTTATTATACAAATAAATCTTATAAAATATTATTATTCACAATATCAGGCATTGTATATAAAAGTAAAATTATTTATAAATGTCGTTAAATTATACCAGTAAAAATAATATTCTTCATATAAAAGATATTAATGACAAATTTAACAATTCTTATAAACAAAACTATAAGTAAAGAGAAAAAGATAATAAATTCCACTCCTATTCCATCAAAGAAAAAAGATATAATTATTTTTCTAGATAATTCAAAAAAGATTCTAGGATACTATGACATGAGATTCAGTAGATAAGGTAAAGAAATTTCCTATATCTAGATTCCTAATAAGGCTCCTTGAATGTTCAAAGGCATCACTTGAAACAAAAAAAGATCTTCCCCATCCATTGGTTCATTGACAACCTCTTCCAACAAATTCTTTACTCTAACTAAACTAGTAAAAGATACATTAACCAATTTTCCATATGCAGTATGGAACAATGAATTATATGAACCCCACGTACAATTTGTTTCACCTAAGGACTAAATAGTATAAAATAATCTCCTTAATTTCTTCGCAATCCTTTGAAAAATTAAATCCTAAAAACTAAATAAGCTAAATCCAGCGATTTAAGGAAACTAAATACAAACATATGCATACCTGATTGAATGCCTCTATAATCACCACATCGAGTAGACATAGTTTTTACGATCGAAGACTATTTCAAAACTACCAATTTGTCTAATCCTGTATAGATCATCGGGACATTGCCATCGCCTCCTTTTTCATCTACATTCTCTAGAAGATTCAAGAAACCTTTACACAACATATATTATATACAATCACACATTCATCTAAAAACTTCTTAACAGAAAATGAGATATAGAGAATAGAGAAAGAGAGTTAAGTCGAATGAGACTAAAAACCTTATAGAAGAAAAGCAATCATTAAAGACAAGCAGTGATTAAAATTTACTCAACATATTTCAGTAAGAAGGATTCTGCCAGATACCTTCCAACGAAGCTCTTTTTTGCATTGGAAAATACCTGCCACGTCGACATTTTGCAATAAATTTTTATTAAAAGTTTTATTCTGAAAACATAATATAAATATAAACGTGTCATAGATATAATTATTTTTCTTTAGTAATCTAGAAAAAATACACCCCATATGTGATTCGAGGATAATTTGACAACTTGAATCAAGAAGTAGTGTCATCAATGAATATCAAAAGTGCACAATCAAACTTAAATTATGAATCCATTAATAATAAGTTGTTAAATGAAATAATCAATATAAAAGTAGAGAGTACAATTAAATAAGGAAACAAAAAATTCTATGAAGTTATATATGAACTAACTAAAATATTCATAGAAGAAGCAGATCATCAAAACTTAAATTTTTAACCAACTAAAAATCCCTTACGCATGCACATTCTAAATTTGCCACTCACCCTTAAAGATTAATAAAACCTAGAGCACATGCCATAAATTAATAAGTGATTTGACATCTTTAAGAATAAAAGACTTCTACCTAGGCACAAGTCATAATCTTTGGTCAAAGATATATTTGAACAATATATAAATGATGAAGGTCTTTAGTGAAAAGGCAATTTAAAAGATATCAGATACAAATATTAGTTATTATTTATGTGGACATACTATGACTTCACGGTGAAGTGTGTGTTTGGCATGCAAATAATCAAGTTGCATTAGGAGTTGAACCAGTAGAGTTTCATTATAACAAATGAGTTAAAAGTGTTAGAACTTTTTCCTAGCTTACAAACTCCAAATGCAAGTTTCTAAAATATTGATTTTAGAAAACTTAAATACTTCCTTAGGAAAATGAGCATCATTTTTTTTCTTTTATATATCTTCATCCATATATCATAAAAAAGTCACAATTGTGATGAGTAGTAAAAAAATAAAATATATTCGGATCCCCATATCAATACTTACATATCTCCATGCTAATAATATGATGATGTAAACTTACCAACCTTGAACTTGTTGCTGCCGACTGCATAAAATTAAAGAAGGGTTATTATTGACTGCACAAAGTTAGAAACTGTAAGAAAATAAAGGAAGATAAATGAAAACCAACTAGCTATGTACATTCTGCCCACAGCTGGCAAAACACATTTAGGAGGCCTAGAAATAGACCTTCTCAAATCAATTTTCATTCATCCCAGAATTCTCTCTTCTTCAGTTTAATCTCTACAGTTTAGATTCTCCTATTTCTTGAGAGAGTTTAGTGTTTCCCTTTGTAAAATAGAGAGAGGTTGTAATCCTAAATTTCATAGTGAAGTTTCTTCTTCTTACCTGTGGGTTTTACCTTATTTCATAGTTTTTGTGTCTTTATTACTATTCCTTCAACCCTATTTAACTACGAACCTGCCATAATTCGGTCAATTTTCTCAATAAGTGGTATTAGAGCATGTTGAAATAATTACGACAAATTTTTTTGTGCGATTCGCTTGACTTTTGGGTAAAGACAGTGAAAGTTGATGAATAGTAAAATAGTAACCAAGAAAGGTGGCAGCTATTCATGCATTTATTTTGAATTAACACTATAGCAGTCACTGTAGCTGAGTTGTAGCAACTAGGCACCATTCATATATATGATACTATTTATATATATGGTATTATTCATATATACGGATATGTTACTATTTACATATATGGTACAATTCATATGTATGAGTACTATTCATATGTATAGAAACTATTCATGTGAAATAGTGCGAGCAAAGTTTTGTTCGTGATAGAAGCAATAGCGAGAAAATTTGATAATGAGAAGTTCAATGGGAGTAATTGCTTATTGTGGAAGTTGAAGACAAAGATTATCTTGAGAAAAATAACTGCTTAGCATCCATTAGCGAAGTTTAGTAACATTTACAGATAAAGGAAAAGAAGATGAAAAAGGAGATTTGAGATCATCTCATTAAGCTGTATGAGGCCAAGAAGTGAGGCATGTAGATGGATTGAAGAGGAACTTGTTATCTTTAAGAAAACTAGATGATCTTGGTTGTGAGGTTGAAATTGAAAGTCAGATCATGAAAACAATTCAAAGTGTGATAAGTGTAAATTGCATCATGTTTTAGGGCATAGTTTGATATATGTTTAGCCATCAATTCAATCATTTAGTATGTGTTTAGGTTAGAATTGTGTTAGTTTGTTAATTATTTGTCTTTTAAGTGTTTTATGGGTTAGTACAAGCTTTTGAGCTTGAATATTATATTTTTGAGGTACCTTGATGTGTTTACTAGTGTTTTATGGTCAGTATTAAAAAAGGAGGAATTTTAAAAGAGATTAGATTCGTGTTAATGGGCATTTTATATTAAGTTTAGATACATAATTTTCTAAACTCTTGTCCATTTAATGTTTGAATTGCACTAATTAAGAGTTCTTAGTTTTAATTACGCACATATTGGATTTGGAATGTTCAAAACAATAAACCAAGAAAAGCTCTAGAAACATTAATGTGTTTGCATGCAAGAATAATTGGCTAAGACGTAGAGAATAAGAAAAGAAGAAAGCAGCTGGTGGGCATGAAGGTGGACCAAAAAATTCTCAGAAAATCATTCATTACGTAACAAACAAAAAGAAGTTAGCTGGCGGCATAGATAGAAGAACAAGAAAATAGCATCTGTGCGTGAAAGGTAGACAAAAGCTCTCCTAGAATCACGCAAAAAAATAGCAACTGGTGGACATTAAACAAAAGAATATAGGTGGCGGCAAAAAGAAAAAGGCAGTTGGCTCAGAAAGTGAAGAGAAAAGAAGGTGATTATGCGTGAAGTGAAGCGTAAAAAGGGAGAGTTTTATTAAAAACATATTAATACATAGAGAAGTAGCAGTGGCAGAGGAATAAAGGGAAGAGGCGTGAATGAGTGAGCAGAAGAAAAGGTTGAATAAAAAAAGAAATGAAACACAAGCTGGAGAAGAAGAAGAGCAACTTAACATACTCTCCAGCACTCACGCAAAAACCTCCAACCGGAAAAATACTCTCCACTCACACAAGTTACAGTAGCTGTGGCAAACTCATGTTGAGGCAGCTGGTGGAGATAGGAGACACTAGTAGCAGGTGAGGAAAAGCAACGTGGAAGCTAGTGGCATAGGAGATAAAATGCAAGTGGCAGTGGAGATAAAACATAAATAAGCTTGGTGTGTGAGAAGAAGGAAGCAGCTGGTGGCACTCCACACACAACAAAGCAGCTGGTGGTTTAAAGAAAAACAAAAAATAACGTGAGTTGGTGGCTAGAAGGGAGACGTTGGCGGCTGTGGCAAGAGGGACTCACGCACACTACTCACATACACTCTCCATCAACATGTCAACAGCTAGAAAGAAAATACTAAACAAGGAGAACAAAGCCAACAGTGCGTGAGGAGGAGGAGCTATAGTACTAAAGAGAAGAAGTTACCATGGAGAGACTAGAGGGCCTTGGCCAAGACGTACCGAAGCTAGTGATGCGATAGAAATACAACTGCGGTAAAAAAATAAATATTGGATGTTTTCTATTTTTTAATCCTGTATTTATTTTAATTGTGCGGATTTAATCAATGCAACCATATATTATGACCATGATTTATGTTACACTGATGAATATGTGTAAGTAAGTTTATCTTTTTGGTTAAGGTTAAGATTGATATTAGATTAGGATAATTTTTTGGTATTGATTTTTGCTTGATTGAATGCATATTTATTCCTAATTTAACTTGATCACCTAGACTAGGACCTTAGATGATTGAATGCCACAACCAATGGGATTTAATTTGTTAGAAAATTAATCAAGCGACATACTTGAGACTAAAGTGTAGACCAACGTTAAGATCTTGTGTGAGGATATCTAGGATTAACGAACTTAGTTTTAGGTTTCTTGTACTAAACACCTTTTATTCCAAATTATCTATGAACTAAATGGGCGACTCAGATTTATAATAAAAGGGAATTCGCATGAACATTGGGTTCAACTTGCTTAAGTGTAGTAATTCATAGATCAATCTACCGTTACAATTTTTAGTGTCCAATCTAATTGAAATCTAATACCTTAACCGATTTCTGTAATTTGATTAAATCTAATCGTTTGAATTCATACCTTGTATTTTTCATATTTTCTTGATTTGCTTACTTTATTTTATTTTATTTTCAAATCAATCAATTCTTGATCGTCCGAGTAATTTTTCATCGTTTAATTTAATTGTCTTGCATGTTGAAATTCGCTTGGGTACGACATCCTGTTCTTACCGTTTTATATTACTTATCAACGGGATGTGCTTGCCTCTAATTGTTCTAGATAGAATTCAATTTTTTTTTTTAGATCGTAACATGTTTTTGATGCCGTTGTTGGGGATATTTTCCTTATTGTGAGTCATTAGGTTAGATGGTGTTAATTGTCTCGGATTTAATTTTATTGGGGACACAATAATAGACCCATGCCTCCCATTTTAAGGCCGACGATCACAGCGGCAAGTTTTGAGATTCGTCACAGGATTACATCTATAGTGAGAGCATCTTAGTTTGGAGGATTACTTTTAGAGGATCCAAATACCCATTTGGAGAACTTTCTGGATATTTGTGACTTGTTCAAGAAAAATGGAGTGTCAAATGATGCGGTGAGATTAAGACTATTCCTATTTTCTTTAAGGGATAAGGCCAGAGCATGGTTGGTTAGTTTGTAGTCGGGATCGATTACTACATAAGATGATATGATGAGATTATTTTTGGTTAAATTTTTCCCTCCTGCCAAGGTTGCAAAGATGAAGAATGAGATCACTTCCTTCACTCAATATGAAAATGAAAGTTTATATGAAGCGTGGGAGCGATTTTGGGATATGTTGGCCCCGTGTCCTAGTCATGGTTCCTCTATATGGCAGTGGTCAATAATTTTTATATAGGAATGACTCCATCGACCAGGAGTACCATAGATGTCGCAGCAGGAGATAGTTTAATGAGAAAGACGCCAAATGAGGCCTATAAATTAATTGACAAGATGGTTACTAGTAGTTTTCAGTATCATACAGAAAGGAATCCCAGACGACCTACGGGAGCTCATGTAGTCGACAATACAGTGGCTTTATTTGCTTAGATGGATGTTTTGATGAAGAAGTTGGATAATCTGATGCACAGTATGAGAGGAGGAGCTAGTTCTTTATTAAGGAGTTCTGTTTTATGCGATCATTGTGGCGGAGATTCCCATGCCTCCTTTGAGTGTCAAGTCGAGAATCCTTTTGCTCAAGAGACGGAAGAGGCCCATTATGTGGACAATTATAACAGACAGCTAGGGTATCCATATTCTAATACCTACAACCAAAGGTGGAGGAATCATCCAAATTTCTCTTGGCGAAACAATCAGATGGCACAACCACAGTCATCCAATGTTCAGAGAAAGCCACCTCCAGGTTTCAAAGCTCCTAATCCTATTCCATTAGAGAAATCTAATCTCAAAGAGCTACTCTCTAAGTACATTTCTACTACCAAGGTTAGGATGCAGAACTAAGAATCTTTTATCAAAAATTTGGAAAATCAGATGAGTCAGATTGTAAGTTTGTTTAAGAAAAGACCTTTAGGTTTATTGCCTAGCACTACTGAGGCCAACCTGAGAGAACATACAAAGGAAATCTTATTGAGGAGTGGTAGACAGCTTGAGGAGTTAAAGAGAAGCAAAAGGATAAAGAAATGGAAAGGAGTGAAGAAGAAGAGAGTCAAGAGGGTAGCAAGAAGGGTAAGGAAGCAACAGCTGCAAAGGAGGATCATCCAAGGTTGTTTGCTGACCCCATCACACATCCGGTAAGACCTCGGATCCCTTATCCTCAAAGGTTGAAAGGTACGCAAGTAGATAAGCAGTTTGATCATTTTCTTGAGATGTTTAAAAAGTTTCATATAAACATTCCTTTTATTGAGGCCATAGCGTAGATGCCTTCTTATGCTAAAATTTTGAAAGAAATTTTGTCTAATAAGAGAAGGCTTGAGGAATATGCCATAGTGAAGCTAAATGAGGAGTGTTTGGCTATATTGTCGAAAAAATTGCCACTGAAGCTTAAGGATCCGGGGAGTTTTACTATCCCTTGTGTTATTGGTGAATTGCATATAGATAGGGCTTTAATGGATTTGGGTGCGAGCATTAACTTAATGCCTCTTTTTGTTTTTAGGAATTTAGGATTGGTAGAGCCCAAACCCACTACTATTTTGCTTCAACTGGTAGATAGGTCCATCACTTATCCGAGGGGAATCATTGAGGATGTATTGGTCAAGGTAGAGAAGTTCATCTTCTCGATGGATTTCTTAGTCCTTGACATGGAGGAAGATATAGACATCCCCATTATTCTAAGGAGACCTTTCATGGCCACTGCAAGGACCATCATCGATGTGCAATGTGGAAAGCTCATCTTGAAACTTCAAGATGAAGAACTAGTGTTTGATGTATTCAATGCTATGAAGCATCCTTTTACTCTTGACTCCTGCCATTTTATTGATATTTATTCTTCTGATGCTGATAATTCTTCTATTTTTTGTGCAGATTTGTTAGAAGGGGAAGCGCCAGGAATGATCGAAGAGTTAGGGGAAGAATTGCAAGAAGAGCTAGAGGTTATTGAAGTTAAATTGGTGCAGGCATATTGGACACATTATAGAGCATACGACCCTCTCCAACATCAAACCAAGCTATTTCCAAAGCCTTCAATCGAAGAGCCTCCTTCTCTTAACCTTAAACCTCTTCCGAGTCATTTGAAGTACGTTTATCTTAACCCACCTGAGCACTTACCAGTTATCATTTCTTCTTGTTTGTCAGGTGCTATGGAAGAGTAGTTGCTGATGGTACTGCGAGACCACAAAAATGCCATTAGGTGGTCCATTACAGATATCAAGGGTATGACCCCTTCCTTTTGCACGCACCACATTTTCATAGAGGATGGAAGCAAACCGATAATGTAGCCCCTGAGGAGACTTAACCCACACATGAAGGAGGTAGTGAAAGATGAGGTAGTAAAGCTTTTAGATGTAGGTATTGTCTACCCCATTTCTGATTCTTGTTAGGTTAGTCCTGTGCATGTGGTGCCAAAGAAAGGAGGCACCACTGTGGTTGAAAAAAAAAAAGAATTAATAGCCACTAGGAAGGTAATTGGGTGGAGAATGTGTATAGATTATAGGAAGTTGACTGATGCCACTAGGAAAGATCATTTTTCTTTACTTTTCATTGATAAGATGATTGAGAAATTAGCTGGACATAACTTTTATTGTGCCTTAGATGGATATAGTGGATATTTACAAATTCCGGTAGCCCCGAAAGATCAGGAGAAAACAACTTTTACATGTCCTTATGGTACATTTACATATAGACGCATGCCATTTGGGTTATGCAATGCTCCGGCTACATTTCAAAAATGCATGATGGCTATTTTTCTGATATGCTTGAATCTTACATGGAAATTTTTATCGAAGACTTCTCTGTGTTTGGTACCTTATTTGACGCATGCTTGGATAATTTAGACAAAGTCTTAATTAGGTGTGAAGAGACCCATTTAGTGCCAAATTGGGAAAATTGTCATTTCATGGTACATGAGTGCATTATTTTAGGTCACAAAATTTCTAGCAATGATATAGAGGTAGTCCCAGAAAAATTGATGTCATTAAGAAACTTCCACCACCAAAAAATGTTAGATCCATTAGAATTTTCTTAGGCCATGCTGGTTTTTATCGTAGGTTCATCAAGGATTTTTCTAAGATTGTTAAACCTTTGACTGAGTTGCTTGAAAAAGATGTTGTGTTTAATTTTGATGATAAATGTTTGACATCTTTTTAATTGTTAAAGGATATGCTTATGACTGCACCTATTCTTGTATCTCCTGACTGGTCTCTTCATTTTGAATTAATGTGTGATGCAAGTGATTATGCAGTGAGTGTTGTTTTAGGTCAAAGACGAGGTAAGACCTTTCATCCTATTCTTTATGCAAGAAGGACACTGAACAGCATACAACGCCATTATGTCACCACAGAAAAAGAGATGTTAACGGTTGTGTTCGCTTTTGACAAGTTTCGCACATATTTGGTTTTGTCTAAAGTGATTGTGTATACTAACCATGCAGTTTTGAAAAACTTGACAACAAAACCCGATGCTAAACCAAGACTAATTCGTTGGGTGTTACTTTTGCAGGATTTCGACATTGAGTTAAGGGATAAGAAGAGAGCCAAGAATTTTGTAGCTGATCATTTGTCAAGGTTAGATAAAGCTGCCATGGAGAGTGCAACAAAGAAGGATATTCAGGAGACTTTTCCTAATGAGCATCTGATGGTTATGACAGTCACTCCTTGGTTTGCAGGCTGTGTAAACTTCTTTACTGGTAATATCTATCCCCCTGATCTTTCTTATGCTCAAAAGAAAAAAATTTTGTTTGAAGTAAGACACTATATTTGGGATGATCCTTTGCTTTACAAGATTTGTGTGGATGTTATTATTAGGCATTGCATTCCTGAAGAGGAAATGTTCTCTGTGTTATATCATTGTCATTATAAAGAGTCGGGGGGACATTATGGTGCATTTAGGACAGCTCATAAGGTTTTAGAATGTGGTTTCTATTAGCCCACATTATTTAAGAATGCATTTGCATTTGTCAAATCTTGCGATAGGTGTCAAATGATCGAAAATATTAGTAGGAGACATGACATGCCATTGACTAACATTCTTGTTTGTGAAGTTTGTGATGTTTGGGGTATAGACTTCATAGGACCATTCCCTAAGTCTTTCTCCAATCAATATATATTAGTTGTTGTTGATTATGTTAGCAAGTGGGTGGAAGCATAGGCATTTGCCACAAATAAGTCTAGACATGTTAAATTTTTGAAAAAGAATATTTTTATACGTTTTGATGCACTTAGGGTTATCATTAGTGATGGGGGTCGCATTTTTGCAACAAACCTTTTGATTCATTGTTAGCTAAGTATGGGGTGACCTATAAGATTGCCACTCCATATCACCCCCAAACTAGTGGACAAGTTGAAGTCTCAAATAGGGAATTAAAGAAAATATTAAAGAAAACTGTTAATGCTTCTAGGCGGGACTAGTATTTAAAGTTA
This sequence comes from Erythroxylum domingense, assembly GCA_025594535.1. Lineage (NCBI taxonomy): Eukaryota > Viridiplantae > Streptophyta > Magnoliopsida > Malpighiales > Erythroxylaceae > Erythroxylum > Erythroxylum domingense. Next base: position 690 of record JANQBM010020125.1, on the reverse strand, counting down.
GATGATGCACTTTGGGCATATAGGACTGCATTTAAGACACCCATAGGCATGTCACCATTCAAGATAATGTATGGCAAGTCTTGTCATCTTCCAGTTGAGTTAGAGCATCGTGCATATTGGGCTACCAAATTTTTTAACTTTGATTTATCTTCTGTAGGTGCTAAGAGACTTATGCAGCTTCATGAGCTTGAAGAGTTTAGTTTGGATGCTTATAAAAATTCAAAGTTGTATAAGGAGCGCGTGAAGAATTGGTATGACAAGAAGATTCTCCACTGAGACTTTAAGGCATGCGACCAGGTATTGATTTACAACTCTCGTCTTCGTCTTTTTCTAGGAAAGCTTAAGTCAAGGTGGTATGGTCCATTCACTGTGGTCCTTGAGGTAAAATAAGAAAATGAAAACTCGTTCAAGATAAATAGACAACGAGCTAAATTGTATATGGCCAGGTTTGTGGATAATTCTGAGGAGAGATTTTGTCTTCATGACACTTCGCCTCCTTGATCGCAGTGCATGCCTTCTAGTAGGATTTTAATTTTTTTTCTTTTCTTTTCTTGTTGTTTCCTTTGTATTTCTTTCTTGATTAATGCATTTCCTTGAGTTGTTTTGAGTTTTCTTTAGGTTTGCGTAGTTGGTGACAAAGAGTTCTTTGTCGATTATTTTTAATGGAACTTTATTATTTATTTTTAACAA